>JAIUCT010000013.1:8194212-8234072 GCA_021307375.1 Tetraneura akinire | reverse complement strand
TAATAATAATAATAATAATAATAATAATAATAATAATAATAATAATACAGTATGGTCGTATCGGGTATGGCGCAGAAAGATTGCCGCTAGAATGCGGTCGAGTGCAAGGGAGGAACGCACAAACGGCGGAAAGCAGAAAATAGGAAAAATATTATGATGAAAAATCGGTGACGGTTTGTGTGAATACGTCTACACTTGGGTTATACCTTATACAGTTATGCGTACTTAAACCTCTTTCAAAAATGTAAAATCTATAATTTATAATAAACGTCGACGGGGGTCGCGGTGTCGCGTGTTCGTGGGATGGCGATAACGTGATGTATGTGCACGTGTGTTTGTAAGTTCGATTGATTTCACGAAATCGTTTAACACTGCAAGACGCATCCAATTTTACCTGTCACACAGTTTTGTACGTCGCGGCTTAACTAATGTCCTCGACGCAAATCTACCTACACCGACCATTTTTCCATTATACAGTCGTTTCTGTCGGCGTTTCTTATCAGTCGAGCACGTATTATTCTCGACCGGGGGAGGGGGTGGGGGAAATAAATGTCATCCATGAAATTCGGTAATCATCTTCGTTGTGTTTCCGAATTACGTATCAATAACAATATTATAATGTAAAGACGTGTTACGATATATCGTATCACATACCGATTTTGCGATTCGACAGTTCTATCATGTAATAACGTATAGTTGTACGCAATATCGTGTTGAACCAATTTTAAATTGTTGTTAAAACCGAAAATATTCACTGTTAAAACTTATTTACGAACAACGTTATCGTTAATATAAAAGTATTTTCGTATATGAAATTTTATTCGAATATAATATTATAAAATAAAATGTAGGTATATACTCGTACTATATACATCATATTTGTTTTTCTCCAAATGACTATCTGAATACATAATTATGTTTACTTATTACTTTTAAATCGTAATAACGTAAACGAATTGAAATTATTTTCGAAAAACAGACATCGAATTAAACTTAATGTCAATATATAATCATTATTATTATTATTATCACGAGCATTGCCCGCTTCGCTAAATTTCTAATATTATGCAAAACCATTTAAATAATCAGAACAGTAATACGCACGGTATATTATAATATTATATTATTATACATTGCGTGACTGAGACACAATTTATCGCTATGTATATTTCTAGTTGACGATAAGTTATTACTTATTCCGTTTTATCATTCCATGTAAATTTACTTAATGAAATGAGTCGTCGAATTAAAATATTGACGTCAAAATGTTACAAGCGGTTTTTACGCCTCAAACTATTTTAGTTGCATTAAATTTTCCAGTCTGTTACTTTTAACACTAAACCGGGTGGATTATTTAAAAAAAAAAAAAAAATAATAATAATAATAAGCTATACGCTATGCATTTAAGAACTACCCAGCCCCTCGGTAGAGCGTTTTAAAATACAATCCGTTTTAATGGATCTCCACTATGGGTGAAAGCCATCAATTACTTTTTCGTTTAAAAACCGTGGTGGATACACATGCATATTCCTTTTCCCTCCAGCTAAACGTCAATCTTCAACTACCATGAAATTGATTTTTGATGTTGTTATAAAATTGCGTGTAATAATATTTTACACCTAAATATTCATGTCACATTTGCTGCCAAAACACGCAGCAGTGGGTCAGACATATTGTGGTTAAAAACACTTCAAGACTTATAAATTTACATAATTTACGTACTTCAAATGAAACGATGTTAATTAGTATTATTAATTATATTAGGTTATGTAATATTATGAAATATTACAATTTTCTATTAAATATAAAACTAAAATCTACGTTATTCAATGAATAGTGATGCTATAAGCTATAACTACCTACGTAAAAGCATTGTAAAATTTATCATTTTTTTTCTTTATGAATAAAAATCACAACAATATTCTATTCGTATTTAAAGAATAAAATTATATCTTTATTTTATTTTTATTTTAGTTTAATCTTGTATAATGAGAAATATTATAAATTGTATTTTTTCTTTTTTTATAACGAATTGAACAAGAGTTTACAACATGATGATGAATAGTAAGAGTTAAATAGAATTAGTAATAATTCGAGTTTAATTAAGAGAATTTTTTTTTCTCTTAAAGTCACAACCAATATATAAATATGAATATATAACACACTGTTTCCATATAAATGCCATTCATTATTACACATAAAATATTTGTTAACCTAGGTGTAATAATATAATATACTGTAGTAAAATCTTAAAAAATGTGTTTTTAACGTTGTCGCGACTAAATATTTTAGTAAAATGCAATTTTTTTTAAAAAATAATAATAAAATTATTAAAATAAATTGAAGAGAAAAATGTATATTTTGTTTCTTTTATAAAATACATATATTTATTTATACAGTTAAACTTATTATTGTATCATATTTCATTGATTTTTTGAAAAATAAATTTTTTTTAATAATTTAATTTTCTTATCCTCGCAATTTTGTAAGAAATATAATATCAAACCTTATTATGTTAAATTATTTGTATTGTACACATTTAATTTAGTATATGCAATATGCTATATTATACTATAAAATTAAATTAGAAAATTTAAAATAGTTTGTACAAAAGTAGTATTGAAAATTATTTACATTATAAAAAAAATTATAAAATCCTTTTTTACTTCAAAATACTTCAAAAATTTACTTTACTGATAGAATATGTATTAAAAATATTGAGTATAATGATTACTGATAAATATTTTTAAAACTCGAAACATTAAAAATATATAATTTATATAATATTATGTAATATGATATATCAAATTAAATGAATAAAATGTTAAATATAATGCTCACAAATTGTTAAAATACATAATTTCAATGCATAAATTTTATAAAAAAAATTTAAATAATATATTGATTTTGAATAAACACTATTCGAAATCATGTACAAAGGTTTCATGGCGTTAAATAACAAAAATGTATATTTTAATCTTTAATATTTGATGAAAATAATTTCTAATTTATTATTTATTATTTTATTCCAAAAATGCGTTGTTAAGCTTATATCTCAAATTATCATCTAATATTTTTATTGTTGTATTTCAAATCACTCAAAATCCTAATCTCAGAAAGAGCGGAAAGATTTATTTAAATGAAGATGACTGTTAAATTATTTGTATACGCCATTCAAATATCAATTTTACGTGATTTATCTTAATGAAAATACTTGTTCGCTCATTTTATACATTGTTCATATAAAATTAATTATTTTTTATTTTTAATAAATACAATAATTTATTATACAATATCATTAAACATCACACTATCGACGGTATATTATAATTGTGTGTTTTAAATATCGGTAAGTACAATAATTATTGTCGCATTAAAATATATATTATTATAATATTAAAAGAGAAAAATTTAAAATTTTAAACAATATAAATAAATAAAATTCCAGGTTATTGAAATAAATTATTATGAAATTTTATTTAATAAAATTATTTTAAAATTTTTGTTTAACATAAATGGATGTTTAACAAATGACATTGACAGCCGACAATCGATTTTTTTTCTCTTTTTACATTTAATTTATCAGGAAAACGATATCTGTTCAGATACGGTCTTCGGTCATATTTCGTCAGTCGTTTTTTAATTTTATATCAAATGTAATTAATCATCGATGCGTCATGTCGATGACACATGATAGGGGGAAAAAAACAAAATTCGTGTTCAGCAACGGTGTTAAAGCCTGGAATTATGAATTATTAATAGGCGTCATCATAATTACATAGGTACTATAGGTGCCTGGAATGTCAAAAAATTCAGGAAAAATGAACATAAACTTCGGTTTTCAAAGGGTTAACGACAGGAAAATATGATGAAGAGATAAAGTTCTAAAGCATGCCCAAATATTATACCTATCGATGAAAAACGTTCCAATATAGCATAATCATTACTTTTTTTTTTTATGCAGTTATAAATATTTTAATAATTAATTATTTTAGTTCTCACTTTTATCGTATATTAGTTTTTAAGTTTAATCAATTATAATTTTTAATCATTGAATAATAGTTATTTTTTCTTAGGAAATAATACAAAACCTGCTATTTTAATATTTTTAAAATGAAAACCCACGAAAAATATCATACCTACGTAAATTAATAATCCGCGTATTTAATTTAATATATTATTTGAAAAATACATTTTTTATTCGTGTAATATTTCGTTGTAATAATTTTTCTGCGTATGAAATGTTCATTTTTTTTTCTTCTTATTTCCTTTGTAAATTACAATTTTTAACTGTTTATTATAATATTATCATACCTAGTAGTTTTAAAAAGTACAGCTAATCATAATTACATTAATTTATTGTTCTATAAGGACTCTACGTTGTTAAACACTGTGTCCAATTAAATTCCACTTTATTTATTTGAGTTTAGAACTTTTAATATTTATATACTTACTTAAAATTATCACTGTTAATGACAATTGCTGACCCTTGTTGTGTAAATGACACAGTGAGTTTCAATGTGCAAATAAAACGGACGGGGACCTTTTCTACTTATCTAAATTATTAAATCGATATCAACTAACTCTCATATCCTTACACATTTAAACATTTTACACGGCTAACGCGTAGATGGGCACGTTTACAGTAGAATGTGCGAATGTTTTCTTTTGAAATATTAATATTTTAAATATAAATTTATGCACACTTACCCAATACACCCAATCTATAATTGATAGTGACGACGACTAAACCGCCGTAGCTGGCCAACACGGTACCGTCGTATGGATTTCCTGAATTCCATTCGTACGACTCGCCGTGTATGAAAACGATCACGGGCTTCGGTGTAATTTTCTCCGAACTTCCATAATTTACTGTAATACACACACAAAAAAAAAAATAATAATTATTATTAATTTTACGTATATTTGTTAAATACCGATATAACGTATACGTTATTTTGATAACGTTTAAATTTACAAATGAAAACACGTGCAAAATATTATAATATATTTTTATTTTGATAAACGTAATTTTTTTTTATTGATAACGCGGCATTTTCTATACACGTTAAACCGATTTATTTTACTAAGAAATCTTTGTGTTCTCTAAAATTTACTACATCCGATTAAACACCGTACAATGAATATTATTATCCCTTTAAGAAATATACAATTTATTTAGTGCGTGTATTATATAATACATAATAAATACATAAAACGTATTTCCGTTGTAAAAATGTACAACTTTTAGTTTGTTAAAATCGATTTCGAGTCTTTCTAAAAGTTTCTCTCATATAATAACCACTTATATACTCGGAACTCAATAAATCTCAAAAATCTCTACTTATAATATGATATATATTTGTATTATAAAAATAACTTTCTAACTTTTGTCTAAGTGGTTTTGTAAAGTTTTTTTTATATTAATATACATACAACTAATTATTGAATATATAATATACATAATACATAAACAAGAAGAGAAAATACGAGTATTATATTATGACGTACAACCTTTCAATGCCTGGAATATTAAATAATTTATAATTAGACGTACCTAAACAAATAATTTAATTTATGCATGATGTTTATTATACACGTAATGTGTTTTACACATTCGAGGATAATATGAGTATAAATTATAATATATTATTATTTGGTATATATATATATGAAATATCCAAATGTATCGCGATAAATATTATAATTGAGCTATAATGTTCTAAATAAAAGCTCTAATCAAAAAACAAATATCACAATATATGATTAAAACTCAGCTAATAGTATTTTGGTTTATTTTATTACTGAATTTCGATATTTTATAATAACGATTACTTTTCATTTGTACGATTCCTATCGTATCCCATCGGGTACGTTACACTGTTATATAAAATCAATCAAAGCATTGTCGGAAATAATATCTCGCAAAGGTCAAATAACTGCGATATTGAATTTTTTAATTAAAAATAATATTTCAAAAAAAAAAAAAATGAGAAACGATGACGGTCCGCACGTTTTGAATGACACCCGGGTATCCCGTATCCACATTATATTATAAGTGCACTGACGTTAAGTACGAATCTATAATAATAATAATATGAAATATTACGTTACGCTGCTATTAATCTGTGAAAACAATTTGCTCCCAAATAAATTTTGTGAACGGACACCATACACGGATGAGTCTGGAAACTCGTTTACCGGAAACACCAATAATAATGACAAATAATTGACGGGAACCAGGGTCACGTTTCATTAACACGGTTGCGGTAAGCGCATATCCCGGGTATCGTTGACGTGGTACAAGCCATTCTTCTTCTGCCGACGACGCGTCCCGACAAAAACAATTCCCGGCAAAGTAAAATTTACAGCATTCATATTATTATTATCATTATAAATTTATAACAACAACCTTTGGCATTTTTCAACACCGTATCGACAATATAACGTGCCGATATTATTATTATTATTATTATTATTATATACACCGACCCGTGTAACTTTCCACTTTTCCTGGCTATTGTATAGATACAGTTTTATTGATTTATTATTATTATATTTTAGTTATTTATTAATATATATATAAATATTTTTTGCCAATAAACCATCCACGGTTTATTGTTATGAAATAATTACGAAACATCATCTATATAATATAATGTTTTTAATTAGTTTTAAACAAAGCTTAGGGTTAAACGAAGCGGATTTTTTTTTTTTTTTTTACCTTATGCCTAGATTATAATACTAATAAAATGTTTACCCTTTTACTTTCTTGTTTTCGCCGATTTTCGTAATTTAATTTTTCATAATTATATTTTCTATATACATGTATATTGTTTTATATCGAATTTCACGTTTTAATTGCACAAAATTACATTATCATTCGCTTAATTTTTATCATGGTATATAGAAAAAAAACACCGCAATTTTTACCATCACAAAAAAATCAACAAAAATGTATTTATTACGTACTCGGTACTCCTCGATGTATACTTTACGTAAAAGTTTATTTTATAATACTATATATTTCGTTCAATGTTTCTTCATTCATGAATGATTGTTTAGGTACCTACAGAATATTTCAAAATAATATAATTATACATAATTTAAAAATATATATTATCTTATCTCAGTATATTTTATTCGTTGGTATTTAAATAAAATCAAACTTTTTATTTTCTTTATAATTATTTTAATTTTTTTTTTCTGGTATTGTAACGTTTCGTATTTATTATTTCAATCACAATATTATAAATACAATAACTCGTAACTTTATATTTTGTAAAAATTTTAATTTATGAGCGTTTGCAAATTGACGGAACTTTAATAATCATTATATAAACTCATATATGAGTACATAATGGACAATATAATGACACGATTGATCGAATAACAAAATACTAATTATAGGTACGCAGTGGGGGTCAAATTTTTTTGTCCAGTAAGAGATGTGTCTGATTTTTTAACATGCACTATTTAATCATTAAAATCCAATTTTGTTCATCAATATATTTAACTATTATTACTATCATAGACCACTTTTATCAGTTTATTAAAAATAATCATTAAATTATTATTATACGATGACAAAAATTTCATTAAATGAATAATAAAATAATAAATTACGTTATTCCTTTTGAATTTTATTTTTATCTTCTTTGTTTGTAAAATGAAAAGATTAACGTTAAGTTTAAGGAAAATATTACATAACTAAAATTATAGTGGAGATAAAAGTACTTCATAATATTATTAACTAATGAATTAAAGAGCAAAAATAATAGGAATAATAAAATATAGTATACAAGCTATTATAAATATTGAATTTATGCTGTCCTTACTTATTGTAGACGCAATTTTAATTTCATATAAAACAGAATAAAAAATGTACGCAATATTATTCGATTTATAAAAAATTTGAATAAAAATGATGTTTTTTTATATTCATAAAATACGATAGCAATCTAATGCAAATCTAATGTATGTATACTTACTTAAAAAATAATAAGAACGTACGTACAATATTATTTACAGTACTAGACTTTTATTAATTGAAGTGTCTTCTTCAAGGATATAGGTATAATAATATGATAAATACGCCATGCCAGATTTTTCGAAATGAAGAGAATCGTAATTGATTTAGACGTGCACTCAATTCAATCGAGTCAATAATATTTTAAAAATATTTTTATTATTCTCGTTAAGGAATATAAAAAAATAGGTAGTATACTGTATATTAACGATAAAATAATTATATATGTTGTTTTCTAATTGACTTTAGCCCTTCGTGAGTACCGTGCACGTGACTTACGTAATTTAAATATGGATTTTTTCATTCAAATAGTTCAAAAATAAACGAATCACCAATGATAGAAATTACAGCATACATAAGTGTGACAATGCTCCTTAAATTCTTTAAATTTAAAATTTTTTGAATTTAATGATTTTTATTTTTTAAATTTTCAGTCGCACATAAATTTATATTAAATACTTATCGATATTTTATGAAATATATTTTTATTTACATAATAGTTTTACAAATTTGCGTTTAATAAATAATAATATATATTAGGATTTAATCAATTATGAATAATATATCATATTATTAATTATTAGTTATAACCTTATAACTAATGAAGTGCAAAAAAAAAAAAATGCAATTTTATTTATTAATTACATAATGTAGTTACAACTGATTTTTTACAATTTTTATTTATTAGATGCAATAATTATTCATATTTTTATAAACCAGACAGTTTTTATAGTTTTATTCTAAAATATCTTACAAAAGATTTAAATTCTTCATTCCAATTTGTTTATTATCTTCTTTAAAGACATATATATTTTGCACACGTAATACGAGGTTTACACATCCAATTTTTCTCATCATATGGACTTATTATTACATGCCTCAAAATTACATAGATAGGTAGTTAACTGAGGTATTCGTTGGAAAATTAGATTTTTATGGCTCATATCAAAACCAGACTCGGAATCATTATATACCTATTGTTATAATCGAAAATATTTTATATAATGGCGATTGCTTTTCATTTTATCAAATAATATATTTTATATTAATAATATTTTCATTATTTTAATAGATATTAGACTTTAGAATTACAGAAGAAATTATTGTCTTGGAAATTGTTCTCGGTTTTCATTATTTATAATAGAATTTTATTAAATATTGTGTATAAAAAGCAATTAAATTAAATCTGTACTTTATATTCCCATTTCATGTTCTACATATTTTTTCGTTGGACAAATAGTTTAATAACGTTAAGAATTTTTTTTATTAAAATTACTTTATATTATAATATAAAATATAATATCAAGATGTAATTTTGAAGTATAATGTGCCAATTTTATTATATTAGTTTAGTATAATTCGTATTTATTTCATAATATTATGATTTACCTACTAAATTATAATTTTTTTTATTCTTAATTAGTAGTAAATTAAGTTACATAAATTAAAAAAAAAAAAAAATTGGTAATTTATATTTTACGTTAAATTTTAATTTTTCCACATTAGAAACTAAAGTGAATTATTATTTTATTTTATTTATTTTTATATTTTACTTTTAATTAATAATGATTTGTTTTTGCATTCATAAAAAATTATGTATAACCAATAAATATAAGAGTAAATGAGTGTTTTATAGGTGTATTTTATTAAAATATTCTAGATATGATAATATTTAATTTTTTAAAGGTAATAATTTTTAAAACAAGAGAGATTTGTCATATTTTGCATAATTTATTTATTATTCTTCGATAAATTAAGGTAAATCTTATATCAAAGAGAAACATTAAGGAACATACCACCACACTTCTTTCTTTTCTTCATCACCACCATGCTAAATATATAACTACCCCATACATTTTCGAATCAGAATATAAAATATCATATTTTCCAAGATCTGGGTCATTAGTTACGTACACTAACGGTGAACACACTATTTTCAAAACCTGTACACTAACTTGCCTTAATTTCCTGTGAGTTTCGTTCAAATAATGATCATGCGATTTGCAATTAATTTAATCTCTACTTCTCCTTCTTCCTACAGCAACGTTTAAGTCAGTGATTTGAATCTAAGGACATTTGGATATTTTCTCGTTTTATCCATTTACTCCAAAGCAAATTTTAATTGCACATCTGTTACTCGTTTTACAATTCTTTTCAAAAATGAAATTAATCTTAATAATGTTTATATATATTTGGTTATATTATTATATTATAATGCAAGTTTAATAACAATGGTAGTTATCACAAAAAAATATAATATAAATATAATATTATATAAACAAAAAAATAAACTTAAATATATTCATATTAGGTACTCGTAGTAAAAATAATAATTATCCAAATAATAATTTACTATCCTGTATTTGTATTTTTTTTTTTTTTTTTATTTACAATATTATTTATTAAAATATTATCTATTTTGACGTGTTTTAAATTAGTTTACTTATATATTTATATGTAATACATATATTATCAAGCCTAATTTGTTTTATTTTAATTTTAAATTGAACAACAACAGTAGTACATTATATTTTTTTTTTTTTATCTTCCTACAAAGTTTCTTTAATATAATAAAATAAATAATAGAATATACAAATGGGACATTTTAAAGTTTACAATTATCATTAGTTTTTACGGTTCGATAAATAATAACGATATAATCACATACAATCGGTTGAATTGTATCGAGAATATCGTCTTATTTTTAACGATAAAATACCTTTTAGATCGTCAGAGTAATCGTCTTCTTATTGTGTATATTTAAGGTTAACCTCGACGAAATATATTTATATTTATTTAGACAAGTGATACAGTCGACCGTCACTAATATTGACAAAATAAACATACAGGGTGACCAAAGTTTTACGTTAAATGGTTGAAATTACATAAGTAATTGTTAATATTATCTATATTTTTTTTTTTTATAACATACTATTTTGATGTAAGTTTAACAACGATTGTATAATATTTATTTCCATTAGCTAAAAATTTATATTATATATGGGAGGAAAAACACAAGTATAATTAATTCATTTATAAATACAAATATGAATTTCAGGAAAAACGCTAAAATTTACCATTTTAGCATTATAATTCTACCGATCTATTTTAAATGTTTCAATATTTCTATTAGAAAAACATATAATTTACAACTCTCCATTTCATATACACTTATCCATTTCGGATATATTTTTTAATAAAGTGTGATAAAGAAATATGACACTTTTTATATTATAATAATATACATTTTGACTTTTCCTAAATACCTATGACGATAATTGTAGTTTTTTTTTTTTTTTTTTTTGTAACTCATGTACTATTCCTAAAGATATAAATTAGATAAAATAGTATTCACTTGAACAAATTCCCTCTGTAAAACATACTGTATACTGTATTTATTTGAACAAAACTACATGCCATATAGTTATATATTATACGTTGTTGTATACGTTTACGATCTCATTTTCATGGGTTAATGCAAGGACGGCGTTATAAGAGAAACGATAAAATATAATGGACCGCGTTTAATTTACCCGTCGTCGGCCACGGCGGAGTATAATAAAAATGAAATGCTCCTCTCGTTTTTTTTTTCCGCCACAAGTCCGTTTATAAACGTTTGAATAGTATTTCCGGTGTGTTAAACTCGTACACATATTAAATTTACTAATTTTTTTATTCTTGGTAATTTTACTCGTACAAACGATAATAATATTATAACATCGTACCCACATCACAGTTGTTAAAGTACGGTTTCAATCGTTGCGCTAGGATAAAAGTACTAAAAGTAAAAACCACCGCCTTCAATATCTATTAAAATATAATAATAATTATACCAAGACCAAGGTCATATAACTTTCAGACGAATGTTTTCAAAGTTCACGTGAAATTTTATTTCATTATTAATAATATAATCATTATGTATTTCTCGTTTTCATCCGTATTTCGATACAGTTACGATACGATACGGTTAGGTACGCACATACAACTTAGTATATTTCGGTTTATAAACTATATAAGACACCTTTTTCGTTTCACATTCACCGTATAACGTTTTCGAAGTGTTTAATGTTTCACGGCCACGACGAGGGTGAAAATGACGACCGTGGCGTCAAAGTTCTTAACGCAGGTTCTTCCACGTTGTATAGGCATCCGGCATGTGAACTTTTTTCGATACGTCGCACGTGGCGAACAGTTATTTGTGAATCGGAAACTTCATCATTTCGTTTACATCGCAGTTAAGAATATTATTCTTATTTGCTATTGTATAGTAGTTAGAGTTGTCTTCTCCCAAGAATCAATTTCAAAAACCGCATACTCGTGTAACATATTATTTATTTCGATTGCCACATTATCTCTGCACACTCCTTATACGCGAAAACGAATTTCGCCATTTTCTTCTGTTTATTCCATCGTCTAAATGTACATTTATTTAATATTTTACGCATTTGCATTATTATATTATACGTTACACTGCGTATAGTTCAGCGCCATTAATGTTTTCGACTGACAGACCAATATAAATTTTACAAAAAAAAAACATTCGTAAAAAATGCAATTGTTATTACACGTTGAATATCATTATTATAGGTACCTATTATTATTATATATATATACATAGTACGTACTAATATAATATATTTTTGAAGTATTTTTTCCTCGCAATAATATTATGTAACGTTTCTTTTTTTAAAATCGTTTTTTAGTGTGAATTGTTGTGCGTAGCCTACCGTATACAACACGACTATGAAAATATTTTTTTAAAATCAATAAAATATAATGCGTCGATAATCGATAATACATTATCCATTTTATAAAAATACTATAGGACATAAGTATTTACATTTAAAAGTATTTACATTTCAGTATTTTGTTTTCTTAACTTTTATCCTCGATGCTATACCTACTATAATACAATAGTAACGCCTAATACAAATGTAATCATTAAACTTCTTCAACAAATATTTGCTTTTGAAATATTACTAATGTGAAGTTACGTTATTTAATGACATTAAGTACATAAATAATATATAAATATTGTATGAAACAAATGTGAACATAAACCAGTGAATATTATCACAACAATAACAATTAATTTATAACTACATAATTTAATAATATATTTGACTTTGACATATATCTATGACATAATATTTTAGTATTTATCATTTTTATTCTACGTTATTATCATAATATTATGTGAAAGGTTTTAATTCATACTTCATATATTTAATATTTATATATGCATATATAACTCGTAAGTTTTAAAGGTTTATTAAAATATTATTTATAAATTTATTACCATTTTTGTAATTAAGATTTTACATAACATAATAATTTGTCTACAAATACTAATTTTATGGGTAAAATTAGTATAATCAATAAGATTCAATAATTAGGAAACTATTGTCGACGGTTGTCCATTCGTCGTCTTTTCTGCCCGGTATTTTTATTATTTCTTAATTTTTTTTTATTTCTTACAAGAGTATCTGTTGAATTATCGGGGGCTAAAATTACTTCTAGTGAACCATCACTGTTGTCGTCATAACATTCAGAACATTCAGAACACATTTGAGTAATTTCTTTAACATCACTAGACATTTCAAGACGTTCGCTGGCGGTCCTTTTGATTGGTTTATCATGGTCACCAGAATTACTGTCAATTGTCACTTTTTTCTTGCTATTAGAAATATGATAATATTTATTGTTGAGTACTTGTGGATAAAATAATATTTAAATAAAATAATTTTTTTAACCAAATAATATAAAAAAAAATAATTTATAAATTTGTGTATCATAGAATTATTACACAAAGTACTATAAGTATCTAATTGTGTATGTTTATTTACTTTACCCAGGATATGATTTTACAATAGATTCTTCATCACTACTATCATCACAAATTGGACAATACTTTGGATTCATATTATTTAATACTTGGAAATTCGTGCTTCTACTTTGTCTATTTGTGGCGTTATCTAGAAAAGTGGGCGAGCTTAAACCATTTTCATGAAGTTTATATTTGTAACTACTTTCCGATAACAGTTTAAGATAATTTGAAATTGTACGTGATGTATTTAAATCGTTTTTATTTAATTGATCTTGTGGAATATCAGAACTCGTGCTCGTATTGCAATTTTCCAATAACCAATATTCTTTATTTGACATGTTGATTATTGTTATTTTAAAAAGAATAATTAAATATATTTGCAATTTGTAAAAGAAAACAGAACTTGAAAAATAAATTATTACTAATTATTTTTATAATTAATGGTTTCCATACGAACCAGGTATTACAATTTTAGTAAAATTCAGAACGGTTTTTATATTGATTTTTTTTGTTTAATGAATAACAAACTCATATAATATATTAGTTATTTTAATTATGTGAAATTTTTTTATACCAATTTTAAATTTTTATTAAATACACAAAATGTCATATAATTTTTTTTTTAATTGAATAAAAACAAATATTTTTATAACCCGACTAACAAATAACATATTTTATTAGAATATATATTAAAATCATATATTTTATACGTGTAGGTAATATCAACATATACCTACGACGATTTCGGCAACACCTTAGGAATGTTAATGGATAACCATAAATAATATTTATAAACCTGTTGTGCGAATCTGCGGTGAATCGTACGCCGTTCGTACGCGTATATTATAAGTGCCTATACGTCATTTTTGAGTATGGATAACCGCCGACAATAAGAAATAACGGACCAATTGTATCGACTCGGTTACGTTTAATTAGACCAAACAAGAGTTTGTGCGAACATCCGCATCTGCATGAGACATCTAATCTGCGTAAATAAAGCAGGGATTCTTGGCCCGTCGCCATTAAGTGCAAACCTGAAACCGGACATGATCCTCTTACAACTGGAAACACTGGGGTACGAGTAGACTTGCTAATAAATAATACAGGTATATTATAGTCCACCATGAGCGAAATAGGCTACAGCTGTCAGTGGCACATTCGCAAACATAAATTATCCCGCGTGGATCCTTAATTTATCAAACGGTCGCAAAACGCCTCTGACGACGCTAATGCCATCGGTTAATGTCTGAGCAAATTATGCAACTCGAGAATTAGACTGGTAGAAGCTATACCCACTTAAATTTACTAATGTGTAAATATTATCATATTTCTCACAATACGTTGATACATAGTAATAATAATATATAAGCCGTGTAATATATTCGTATGGAATGATTATAATATAAATATTTATTATTATTATTATTATTATTATTATTATTATCGTCATTGTTTTTCCTAGATTGGAGGACAATCGACAAATTTATAAGATCTCTTTGAATGCTATCATTCGTCATTGTAAGCATGTAGAATTCCGACTTCTGATTTTTGAGGCCATTTCAGCCATCTTGCGATTCAAATATATTGCGTCTATAAACGCGTGATTTAATCGTCGACATAGTCGTGTTTATGGCTACGGTCACTCTGGCAATTACCAGACTTACAAAATCCAGCTCCGTTATAAATTTATAAAAACTTTATCTAAACTTCGTAACACAATGAATCAACAGCGACTTAATTCATTAAGGTTTTTATTTATTGAATAACAAAAGATTAAGAATATAAATTATTGTGAGGACATTATTGAAAAATTCTAAACAATGACACATTCAAAACGGACCAAACGTCAACAAATATTATAATTTTTTTTTTAATATAATCAATAGATATTAAATTAAATTTAATGAAATAAATTTGTATGTTTATGAATATTAATTTTTATGTTTTAAAAATGCATCGTTGGTCTATTATAATTTTTGTCTTCTTGCTGTTTCATAAAACCCTATGTCCCTATATGAAACTTATAAATAATACATATTAAAAATCTTATGAAGTGTTTAGACAATTTTTAATAGAAAGAACATATTTATTTTATGTTGGAGAGACCTGAGATGGTGTATTTTAGTTATCAGTATTGGATTTCTAGTGGAAAATTTTCTTGGTCATACCTGCAAAATATTAGACACGCCTATGATCGTCCATGCTACAAAATATTTATTTTCTCGACGTTTTCACCAATCTCTCATTAAAATAATCTAAACGTGATATGAAAATGTATAAATGACGTTTAATAATAAAGAATATGTTATAATAATTTCAAGAAATTTTAAATCTATATCTGACTATACTTGACAACGCATTTTTCATTTTGAACTTTTGAAGGCGAATATTTATGAACCCAAGAGACATTTTAATCATAGAATATTATCTACATAATATGCATAAAGGCACATTTTATTTTTCTGAAAAGAAGTATAAATACAATATTTGATAACATATGAAATTTAATAATCACACTTTATGATATATTATATTTTTCATTTATTACTGTAGTGGGTAACTGTTTCTTTAATACATTATTAAATATAATATATAATATGTACATTGTACATAACATGTACATATTTCTATGAAATTTATAAAAAAAAAATAAAATAAAAAACTGTAATATAAATACCTATTTTCAGTATGTTATACTTATATATTTCATAATAAATAATATAATTAAATATAATATTCTGAAGTATAATAATTATTATAATGATTATACAAAATAAAATAATTCTTAAAAGTTTGAAAATAAAACTAAGTACCTACTTACATATAAACGAAAGATTCAACAATCAAATAAAAAATTTATTCCTATTATAAAATGAATAACATAATTTCTATAGTTTTTTTTTTTCTAAACACATTTTATAATTGTTGCCTTTTGGTACATTGTTTACTAAGAAAAAAATGTTCTTTCAACGTTACCTATAACAATACACTTGACTATAGTAGTATAAAAAATATAATAATAAGTATGTCATTAATAATAATCATAATTCTTATTTTTATTATTATTATTTTTTTATTTTTTTTATTTATTTATTATTTTTTTTTTTTTTTTGATATTAGATTCCTTTTGATTGTATGTACAATTTATAAAAACTTCAATATAAGATTGAATATATGATAATATATATACATTTACAAAACAATATAATCCAAAATTTATATGAATGACTTCGATGTAAAATACGAAACTAAGAAATTATGGAGAATATATAAATAAGTTGATAAAATAAATGTTCAAATATAATATAGGTTTGATCATAAATCAAACATCCCTTGAATTTAATTTGTGTATAATTCAAGTTTATCTACCATTTATTGGGACTAAAATATTCCGTTTCTAAACTTATGGATGTAAAATTATCATTAAATAATATAAATTTACTTATGATTATACAATACCCAAAAGATTTATTCAAACAATTAATATTGCGTATGAGTATTTCTTGTTAAAGAACTTTACAATTTAAATGGGAATTATCATTTTATTACAATAATTTGACTTAATAATAAAATTGTAATTTTTAAAACTACCCGATCATTAACTATTTTGATCGTTTATAATATTATTATTTATTAGTTTATTACTATCTATTGGTACCTATACAAAAATACAAAAATTTATATTATTATTTATTTTTATTATTATTTATATTATTTATTTTTTATACAAAAATTTATTATTTTGTTTTTTATATTATTCCATAATAATTTAAAAAAATATATAAGTACCTAATATATACCTAAATATTATAAGATCGTATAAAATTGAAAAATGTAACTAAACTAAACTATATAATTTTACAAAGTTCCAGATAAATTACTTGTTATGATTTTTTAAACGCATTAACTATTATGTCAAAACAGTTTATTTCTATAAAAAGTTTAAAAGCTATTTATCTTTATATAACAAATATAATTAATATTTTATTTTTATATTAAAATAAATATTGTTTATTAGTATTTTCATTTAAAATATATTATATTTCAAGTTACCGAAATAGTTGGAGAAATTTACATATTATAAACTATACAGTAAATCTTAATAAGTTCTTTTACTTGTATATAATATAAAGAAATAATTATAATAATATGTCTAAAGTTTTATAATTTTAAAGTTTAAATAATTCAATCTGATATCTTTGTCGAGAGTTTGTCTATACGTTTTTAATGACTTCTTTTCATGTTTTAAAGATTTATTCCTATGCAAAATTTGATACACTTTTCACACAGTACAATCGTCATCATCATTAATTTATTATTCTTTAAATATCTGCTACAATTGGATACGGTCCCGACTGTGAAATTTATATACATATATATCGGTCGTCTCATCATTGCCGTTCATTTTATTCATTTTTCTGACGGGTACTCATCTGGAAAGCATCAAATTCCAATTTCTGTTTTATTTTGTAATGGGAAAAAATTGCGTAGCACATAAAAGGCTACGCACCTGCGGTATTCAAACCCCCCTTAACCATCCTCTGTTTTGGTATCAACCGCACGGTTCGTATCGTCATCCGCGGTCGCCTATTCATTAAAACACCAGAATATAAAACGTGCGGTGTGCAATAGCACGAGGAAGAAGAAAGGGCGAAGAAGAAGAAGAAGGAGAAGGAGAAGGAGAAGGAGAAGGAGAAGGAGAAAGAGAAGGAGAAGGAGAAGGAGAAGGAGAAGGAGAATAAGAAGCAAAAGATGGAGGAAATGGAAGAGGTGTTCCTATATCGCCACCGCCGCCGCGCCCTGGACTGCGTCGTACCTGGCCGTCGAGACGCCACGGCAAGAGATCTCATTCCCCGTTATCGTCGGTGATAGGGAACGTCCGAAAGTCGATCCACCCGGGTGCTATCTTCAATTAATCAACATTAGACCGCGAACACGCCTCGCCATCGACGCCTCGTTTATATTAAAACGTGATAAATTGAACGTTAGCTTTCCTTTCCTCTCTCACATCATACCGCCACGTTTCCATCGACCGAAGCGGCCGTAAACTCGTAACCATCTTATAATAACCAAGGTAGATACACGTCGAACTGTAATAATATCTGCCATACCTACGTATCTCCGCCTCCCGGTGTCGAACGATTTTAATACCAGTCAGTCAAACACCTCGATCACCAATCGAGTTTTTTCATCGTAGAATCGCCTAATTTTTTTTTTTCACATCAAAACAGCTGCTCCTCATTGGTCTATACCAATAATTTTTATTTTTATTTTTTCTGATGATTAAAATCGATTCCAAATATTTTTTTTCGACGATAGCCTTGTCATCGCCAACTATAAGCATTTACCGCAATATCCGTTCATATATGAAAATTTTTGAAAATATATAGTATATAGTATGACTTCATGCATGTTATACAGATAATTAAATATTATGAAAATCTATATTTTTCTTATTAGTAATTTCGTTCGAATACGATTTTACTTGTATGAAAAAACAACATCGAACACACATTTGAAATTAAAATGATTTAAAGTGCACTTTTCACTCATCACAATAATAATATAATTTAATAAGTATATTAAATTAATATAAAGTACTTATAAGTTATTAAAGAATAATAATTACATTAATATAAATGATGATAATATTGTCAACTATTTAGGGAGAATGAAATTTATTTTTATATTATATATTTCACAAGTTTCAATTTTAAAATCGTATAGATAATTTTTCCTTAACAATGCAATATACATTATAAGTTATAAGTTATTACTAAATCATAAATAAACGAAATTGTATAATATTTAAAAAATTACATTTTGTATTGACCTCTGTTACCTATTTAGATTTAAATTTATTGAATGTATCATATATTCTAATTGTAATACATTTTTAATTAAACGTTTCAAAATGTAATTATTATTTTTGAATTCAAATTAAATATTTAGAACGTTCAAATGAAGTAATTTAAATAAAAGTGTGCATTATAAATTTACATATGATGTTCAGATAAAGTGATTTTGTCGTCCCTAATTGCGCCGAAACCTCTGAGAATAGTAATAAACGATAATGCTAATGCATGAAAATGCTAAACCGTATATATTTATCTAAGTGTTTACAATATTTCCGACCAAAATTCAAATTAAATTGAGAATTGAGATCAAATATAAGCGAAATGAGAAGGCTATTAGCATGACAACGGTGAAATGTGAAGTTAAAATCCTAGGATTTTCCGTGTAATGGGCAAAGTAAAACGTCAAAATAAGGTACACGGATTTGTTGTAGAACCATTTGCAAAGTATGACGTGTGCTCATAAATTAGAAAAAGAATTGAATGAACATTAGTGTGAAACAGGATCTGTTTCATGCTTTTCTATAGTTTTTTTTCCCTTTTAACATTTGTGTATTTAAATAAATTATGTATACTTTTTATATATAGGTATGTATTGTTTACGGTTCATTTGCGCTATATACTACACATGTTGGAATTCAAATTTCGTTTTAATATTCCGTAAAGGATTAGTATTTTATATGTTAAGCTCAGGAAAATATGAATAATTCGTTTTCATTTTAAAAAATCTTTTTCCTCTTCGTTATTATTGTATTTTAAAAAAGTAATATATAATTTTTGTTAGTAATTTATTTAAAAACGGTTTATAATGATTCAAATTAGTTGTAAAACATATATACGATAACAGTGTAATATGATTCAACTATGTCACTGACAAAAAAATATTATTATCATTTTAAATTAAATAGGTAATTACTTTTTAAGTAGATATAAGCATTAATAATTTAAATTATATTGCGTGATTATAATTTATTTATATGTGAATGTTTATGATATCAATGTTTAGATATAAATTTCTACTCAATTGTGGAATAATGAAATAACGTTTAATATTTACATTTTTTCAAAATTAATAATAGTTTCTATTCAAATCAATGTTTTTTTTAATTTGATTTGGAATAAATAAATAAGACGTGTCACATTAGGATTATATTATTTTATACTGTATTTTGAATAATTATAATTTATAAAATAATAAAAAGTTTACTTAATGTAATTTAAAACTTATAAACTAATTCATTTTTAAATATACAATAGACACGTTTACTTTTCCAATATTTAATATAATATTATCATTATAAAAAAAAAAAAAACACTTAAAATTAATTAAACATTGTATATAAATTGTTTATAACCTTTTAAAGTATTCTAAAATAAATTTAATTATAACTGTCTTGTATAAATAAATGACATTTTTTTTTACACGTAAAAATTAATATTCTTACATCTAACTATTATGAAATGGTGGAAAGTATACACATTACACATATATTATTTTATATAATATTATTATTTTTTATACGGAATAAATCTTCAACACATATTAATATTATACATGTATGTTGGTTTTATGTAAATAGAAATTATTATTATTATTATTATTATTAAGTTTTGTTTCCATAAATAATTATTTTAATTAAATTAGCATTGGATGAACGACAAAAGTAAAATGTTTTTATTTTATTATTGCGTCGTGTTTATTAAATTACAACTAATATATTATGTATATTTTAAATTGTTTCGTAATTAAATTTAATTTTGAGCAGTTTAATTTTAGTAATTTATAAATACAATTAATTCATTAAATATTACACGTATTACTACTAAAACAATAGTTAGGTACTGATGTTACTCCGTATTTTATAACATATACTCGTATAATAATTATTAATATAGAATAGGTACATTCAAACGTTTTTTTCACTATTTACTTCTTTTTTTTTTTTTCATAATTTTATTTATTTCATAATACGAGTATATAATATATATTTTTATAATATGGGGTAGTTTTTTTTTTTTTTTGAAAGAAGTACTTACATTTGCATAATAATATAATATATAATTGTATGTCAATAGAGTTTATTAAGTATGTATTAAAAAAGATATATTTTGTATTTTGTTCTGTATCTGTTGTATAGTATAATTTAAAATTTTGAATAACACATTGTATAATAAAGAAGAACCCAACTTTCGGTATCATTATGCAACGTTTCTTCATTGGAATAATAAGTACCGTATTGTTTTCAATTTTTCATTTTATCATTATTTACTCAATAAACATAGAATCAACATCAATATAAGACACAATATAATTTTTAATTAATTATAAATATCACATTTTTATATAAAATTCTATTAATATATTTCCAACGTAATTTATATGATCGATTACTATAATTAATGTGATATTAAATTAACATACGAATATAATATATATAATAGAAAAATTATTAATTTAATATGATATTTTTTTTTTTATATTTTGATATCGTGATATCAACTAATAGTATTTTATGATAATAACGACTGCGTATTATATTAATATTACGTTGCTCTTTCGTTTAATATATACGATAAACGATTATATGCGCACAATAAGGGTATACCCTGCGTCTATAAAACATGAAGTGCCTACTAATGTACTTTATCGTATATAAGCTCGATATTTTTAATCTTCATCCAGACTCGTCTCGGTAAATCGCTGCTGTAATCCTTAACTCAATAAGTCTGAAACCGACGGCACAGCTTTCAATATACGAGTATACAAGACAAAAAAAAAAAAAAAAAAAAGAAAAGAAAAGAAAAGAAAAGAAAAGAAAAGAAATAATAATCCTAAACTTAACTCATAAATATCGGTCAGTTATTTGGTTTTAGAATCCAAAGGGTTATGTGGGCCATAATAGATACTGCCTGTTTTATATTCGGCACCAGACTTGCAAAGTTTCGTTCACTTCGGCCGGTCAGGAATTATTACCGTTGCTCGAGTTCACAGTCCCCGAACACACCCCAAACGCCGCGGCGACTATCCAATCGGCCGCCATAAATTCAACGGATTAATAATATTACAATAATAAGCGAGTTCACCCCCCTGCCAGAATAAGTCTATGGGTACAAAATATGAAAATCGTTATAATATGGATGTTGCGATAATTATAATTGAATATATTATAATAATATATGCTGTAACCTCTCTATCTATACGTAATATTATAATAATATTATATCGTTCGGAAAAGTCAGTGTTTTTCGCATTTAACGTGAAATTTAATAAATAATAACACGAATTATTAATACGTTATTTAATATTTTAATCGTACAACGCGCAACTACGCGTGTGTATTTTAATTATTAACAATAAATTTATATTATTAAAATTGAACGAAACAATTATAGCAGCACGCGTATTCATTATTCAGCAGGTATAATAATCAAACCGCGGGTGGACTATTTCAAATAGCTATTTAAAATTAATACTGATCAGAATGTAATATTATATGGTAAATGAATAAATAATCGAATTTTATTTGATTTGTTTCTAATTCCGTTTATTGTAACTCATTAAACTCTATACTGTGTGTAACCCCCGTGTATGGGTACTTTAATTAAACGCGAATTAAATATCTTTGAGTAATTTATATAATATTGCAGTAATAACATTAAAACTGCAATTTTTAAATTATTTTGAATATTTAAAATAAACAGTTTAATGATTTATGTTATAATGTCAAACGTACTAAAACTTTTTATACAAGGTGAGCTGAAAATATGAATACAAAATTTTAAATAAATATTATATAGTACGAAGTCTCATATTGTTTCTTCTTTCTTCAGGATGATAATTCTATTTTAAATATTTAAAAGTTATATTTATTACTATTGAGAGCCGAAACTATACTAGAGTGTATTATGTATGTCGAACCAATTTAGATCATATAACTATTTAAATTGAAAATATCAACAAAAATTCCTATTTAAAATAAAATTCATTTTTAAACCAATATATTATATTTATTATGTTTGTATCAACAAATATTTATCGATGATTGATGAGATACCTATATTAAATAAATGGAGAAAATATTCAAATTTAAAAATATATCATTATAATTAAAATTTGTTATATCCATTGAACATGATAATTTTTATTACATTACAATAACCCATAAATAAAGCGAATTTTATACAATAATAATTGGGTATGTCGTAAATAACAAAATTTTGCTAATACGATTAAAAATGAATCGTTACGTTTCTATATAATCGCAGCTCGAATTTAAAACATAATAATACGTTATATAATATGTGAATCCGTGTGAATATAATATTATGAATGTACGTGTGTTCGGAATATTAGTTATAGACGTGGTTCAGACAAATTTAAATAATTCACTATAGTTCTATTGTAAATAGGCGTATTATTGTATTATAATCGCGTAATTTAATGACGAACTGATAACAATAATATAACTACGATTTAAATTATTCGCACATTGTTGGCCAATTTTTCGTCTCGTTATCATCAGTAGTTACGACTAATTATTGCAAATTCGCGACGGAATAACAATAAAACGAATCGAGAAATTTCGTATAAAACACACGAATAACGAAACATCACGAAAAACATAGTAAATTTACACACGTAAACAGTGTAAATATTCATAAAAAGTTGCTATATTTTTGTTATATTTTTTTCGGTTTCGGTCACGGCAGTCATTTTGTTAGATGCATTGTCGCATCTCGGCGTTGTCGGTGGCGGAGCCCGACAAGTAATTTGTAGCACGTCTGGATAGTCCTCCCGAAAGCGGTATCCGTCTTCTAGATCGGCGTCTTCGCACGGCACCGGATACGAATAACAACGCGGCAGGTAGAACAGAAACGAAACGAAAAACTGGGCGGCGAGGATAAAAATACACGTGCCGTTCATTTTAACGGTGCGATAATAACATACAACGACCAACAACAATTATTATACAAAATTATTTTGACAATTAATAGTCTACGAAACGCGTTGTCATAGCGTTTTGTTGAAAAACGACGGGCAAACAAAACATAATTAATGAACTCGATGTATGAAATATTAATTTGAAATAATTACTCCTCGTTTAATATTATCATTGTATTATACAATGAGGGTAATGGCCCGAAAGCGAAATGCCGAAATAATAATATATTATATGTGTGTGTGTGTTTTTTTGGTATAAATTGTAACAAATAAAATTTGCATAAAGTGTGTGAAGGTATGCGAGAAAAGAAACGTAAAAAGAGATCGATAACGCTTTTCTTTTTTTTAAATTATAATTTTCATAAACAGAGGGTATATAACAATAATAATAATAATAATAATAATAATAATAATAATAATAATAATAATAATAATATATTAAGCACCTACGTTAGGTAATATAAAATGAAAAATATCTCATATTTACTTTTTTATATATATATAAATTAAATACAACATATTAATATTTAAATGGAATGAAATATTATAATTTTAAATCGTTTTTATAATTTTTTATATTCCTAATAATTTTTATTTTAATATCAAACGCGTGGCTGAATAACTTTCATGACGCCAATTGGCGTTAATACGCAGTCAACGTGTTAAGGATACAAATTTAATATATATATAGAAAAATATTATAGTTCATAAAATTCAAACAATTAATCGATAATTCATTCAATCTGAGTTATTAGTAAATTATAAAATCACAATTTTTTAATATTAAATAATATGCGTTTTCAGTAACGCTATAATCGTTTTTTGTTAAATCCTTATAAGAAAAACAGACAATTTTAAATTTTAAATCCTATTATTATATTTTAATCGATTTTCAATTTTACTAAAAATATTTCAATATTATTATATGATATTATACATAAATATATATATATATATTATATATATTATCATTTTATATTTCTCGTTTAATAAAAAATATAATTTTACATTTTCATTAAAAAATTAAAAAAAATAACTTGAATTCAAAATGTTTATAAAATTATAGATACAATAATATTAGTATACGTCAAAAATTATTACGTGTAATTTTTACAATAATACGTTTAAACTTTTTTTTTTAAAAAAAAAAACACACAATATACGATAAAAAACGTTTATAACACGTTTATACGATTTTTATACGATTTTCTTACTATTTATTAGAATACTTTAAAAACACAAAATTATTATTATTTAGTTGGATAAAACGTATAGGATAATATCGTAACATCGGATCAAAATTGATCCAAACGTGGGAATGAAAATAATAAATTTCATATAATGGGTACCTACACAATTTATGCAGGACACCGTAATTATACATGCATAGAGATTATAATAATATTATAAAATCGTGTTTACAATAATTAAGTTATAACTGCCTATTAAATAATGTTATAACTTATATATAAGGAAATATCAGCCACGTGCGTGTTTCCTAAGATTTAGAGGTGGAAATTAATGTATAACTGGTGCTGTGCCCGGACGAATAATTGTAATCACGTCATAACTGTTTCGTGCGAAAACGCTAATGACACACATTCACGATGGGTTTACTTTTAATACGGGTCTACTTTGTAAAGTGAACGTATAATAATAATAATAATATTGTAACGTACAATAATCCTATAAGCTATAACTATGAAAAAAAAAAAAAACAGTTATAATATCTTATATCATTAATTACTATAGGATACGCAAAATTTTGTAATAATAATAATAAAAGGAATTTGAAAACACCGACACAATAACGTCATTATGACTTTTTTTCGATAACGAAAGTCTTAATAGACGTGTAAAGAATTTTATTCTGGACATTTTATTATATTTTTATAGGTTTTCATTGATAAATTATTTTGTTTTTAACAACACTAAACGAAATTTATTAAATTTTAACAAAGTATCTATAAAAGGACATAAAATCAATAAATATAAACATTTCATGTTTTTTTTGCATTATCTAAATTGGAAAATAAATATAAAAATTATTTTCAGATAATGCTTTTATAACAATAACAGCATAAATGCTTTTAAAATAAATTATAATTCCCAATTTACATTAAAACATAAAAACATGATATTAGGAAAATAAATGCCCATGAAATTTAATATTTACTACTGAATTACTTTTTTTTTTTTTTTTTTTGTATTGAAAATAAATCAATAAAATGAGGATAATAAATTAATTGAATTTCAGTGATTTTCTTTCATACTGTATTATAATACAGTATTTTTTTCAAATTAATTTGAAACCATATCGCATTTCTCTAATATTATTTACATTAAGTTTACAATTTTATTTTTCTTGTGTTTAATGTAAATATTTTAAACTTAATAATATATTAATAATAGATAATATAGTTATTAGACAAATTATAAATCATTCCATACGTGTTGTTCAAAATATAATACTTATATTTTATATCACAATTATTATAAATATCAATTACTCATTTTCTTTAGATTATATTATAAATCATTGAAATTTACTAGGCATAAAATCGAAAAATATATCTTATATCACATAAATAATTATAAATGTCTTTGAATTAGAATTTTATTGATTAATGAATTCATTTTTATTTTTTTTAGTGTATTGTAATAAAATTAATGAGTATTTTTCCTAACCTAACCTAACCTAACCTAACCTAACCTTTCAAATTTAAATCATTTCGATTTTTATTAAAATAAATAATAAAATCATTAAAAAAATACACTTAGTAATACTTATATCAATATATATTAATTCGTAGTTTAGCAAATTTATCCTGCTGTTACTTTTATATACGAGTATATATTATAATTAATTACAAACTTATCAATTAAAGTTTGAATACTATAACACTTTTGTAATTTAATATTTACGTGAAATTAATAAGTTTCCTGTATAATATATTAAGTACACAGGATATTATTGATTACTATCAATGTATAACTTTAAACGGAGTTAATCGTATATACAGACGTGATATGTTGATATGAATCTTTCTGTCGTTTTAATGTTAAACTAATTACGAGTATTAGTTATAAATACTAAAACGTAGAAATTAATTTAGACCTTTCATATCTCTGATGTTATCATTATATTCATAGACATAAATAATATACATTAATGCACATTTAATTTTGAACAATATTAAAATATATATCTAATAGTTATTCTAACAACCTTTATTATTAGATTTAGTTTTTCCAAACCTAAAAGAATTATCTTAGTCCTTAAATAAATATAATTATAATTTTTTTTTTCAATTTTCATTTAGTCGTTCTAATTAAATAATTTCAATTTACATAATTATAATATTAATATATATTTATTGTTTCTATTAGTAAATAATTTGAATAAATATATATTATATTATATTTGTTATTTCATGCTAATGTATGAAAATTAAATTAAACAGGTAATTGACTTAATTTTTTAAGTAGTAAATAATACCTATAATACAGTGAAACTAACGCCTATATTGATAACCATATAATAAATTATAAAAAGTAAGTATTGAAATTATTGTTGTAGAAAATATAAAGTTTATAACGATGGTCTTTATATTTATATTTTAACTTTAAAAATTAAATTAGAAAGTTCAATAATTTGTTCACTAATACTGGATATTAATGTTAATGAACACTTATAGTTAAAACCTTAAAACTAAAAAGTATTTAATCCAACATAAATCCAGTAAAAAAAAAAAAATAAAATAAATAAATACGATTAAAGAAATACATCCTTAAATGAGATCATGATTTTATATACGATAATGAATTAATAAGACGCGATTTGATGATGAACAAATCCTTCTAGACACTATAAAATCATATTTTGAATGACGTTGATTGATTGAGTTGAAGATACATCAATAATAATAAAATTGATACTTTAATGTTTGCCAAAGATTTATTTAGTAATATAAGTTTACTTTTTAATATTAAATAAACAATTATTTGTTATAATATAATATATATAATTTAATTATATTTTATTTATAAACATATTATGCTTAATATGTTTTACCCATATCATTATTATTATGTTCATAATGATACATTAATGTTAATTAAAAATATATTCTATATTCTAATATTATAAATGAATTATAATAAATATGAAATAGAAAAATAATATTACATACGGGCTCTTTTTTTGGACTTAATTTTATACATGTCATATGTAAAAGGATAAAAATTACGAAAATAAAAATACTTAAAATTTAATAATTGTAGCATTGATATTAATCAACTTTTTTATTATCAGTTGAATATTTTATTTAAAACAATAACGCATTATCAAATTAAACAATTTTAATTTTATAAGTTTTATCAGTTATGTAATTCTAAATAATATATACATAAAACCAATTTTCAACATAAGCAATATATAATTTACTCAAACCATACACAAAACGTAATTTATTGTACTGTGTATTACGTTCTAAAGAAAATCATCAATAAATAACGTGGATGATAATTCATTTAATCTATTGTTTTATTTTTTACTCTACGAGTAGATACACGAAACTATTTGAGTTTGCGTGACTCGTCTACTTAATCTCTATACGTAAAGTAAACAATAAATAACACAACAGCCGTTATAACTTAACGTGTGAAAACTACATTAACCTCCAATTCAATACAATATGATGGAAGCAGGAATTTATTATAAATAAAAATAACAAGACTAGATTTTTTTTTTTCAAATATTCTAACAAAATGTTTGAATTGAAACTGAAATTCGTTTCCGTACTATTTTCAAATCGAATAATTAACAATTATGCATTTTGTTTGATTATGTAATTTTATATTATTAAATATACCTAAATATATTAATATTATACCAATATCCATTGCTTATTAATAAAAAAAAATATTTAATATAACAATATGAATGATATTAATTATGTGTGATATGTACCCACCGAGTGTTCGTTAATTATACGTTTATTAAAAATAGAAATTAAGTGTCATAAAGTACTAGAGTTTAATCCACATTTTGTAACTCGTCCTTTTTTCTTTTTTCTTTTTTTTTTACTACAGTTTTAGATAGAAAAAAAATATACAGCATAAAAAACACCTATGTAGTTTCCATGCCAACAATGTTTTAATTCATAATTCTTCCGGAATTACACCACACAATTACTATAATCAAAAGTTTAACAGAATTATATTTTCATATATAATAATCAACATTATTTATTCGGTTGAAGTTTGTATAATGAAAAAAAATTATTATATTATTCTCGTATGAATACAAATATCATTTTGAATTTTGAATTGATAAAAAATTTTCTTAGAAAAATAATTTATGTAATTTTATTAAAAGTACAGAAAAAAATGTACGTATATATAATATATATTATTATATTAAATAATGTTTTGAATTTATCTATTACATATAATAAAAATTATGTTTATATGATACAAACTGCAAGTTATATGATGATTTGATGGTTTATAATTAATTGAATTATATTATTGTGTTTGTATAATATAAAATAATGTTAATATCTATATGCAATTAATTTTAACATAATTATTCCTTTTTAAAAATACTGTCTGAATTGACAACAATAATAAATATACGTAAAATATTTGTAAAAATTAAAATTAAAATTTATAATTATATATATTTTGTAAAATGTTCATAATTGGTTTATTAAATTTGCATGAAAAAAGAAAATAATTTTCCGTCATTTTCAAATTTCTTATTGTACTTACATATTATTTATGTTGTGATGTTTAATTCGATCAATTTTTTTTTCATTGTCTTAATAGAATAATAAAATATCGTAATAACGTAGATTAAAGTGACATTTTTTTATTTTTAGTTTTCTTTTCATATAACGTGTGTTATTATATTATACAAATTCGAAAGTCTCATTTATGATTTCCCCAAAGGTATATAATAACCAGCTGAGGTCTTGGACAACAGCTCGTAAAATCGTATGATTGAAGTTGGCGCTTTCTTTAACTGGCATTTATCAGACGTTACGCGCCGCTGCACCAAACGTCAAATTAACCTATTATAGTACGATAGACTATATCCCAAGTCTAAGATAACAGAAGTATCTCAAATAGTTACACGCGTACGCTTTTGTTTTTGTAATTTGTGAGTTAGCAATAACAATGAATGTTTCACAAAAATAATTGTACCAGTTTTGAATTTTTCAATTCTCGAATCTAGAGAAATAAATGCTATAATATTTAATGACATTTAAACTATCCGATCGTAAACCTGAATAATATGAATCAATCGTATTTTATTAAAATTTTTAAGTTGTAAATATTTATCAAATTATTATTTATAATATTATAATCTTTGATAATTTTTACAATCGAAATTGTAGTAAAATTACCTCTATAAAAAACAAAAATTCCATTTTCGGTCAAAGCAGTGGAAATGTATTCCTAATACATACCTTAATCGAAATAATATAATGTATCGTTAACCATTTATTCTTGTAATATTTATATATTTTTCGTCATTCATATTATTATGATGTATGTTTATTCTATGGAAATGTCATATTTAATGTTCTGGGAAATTTAATATACTATATTAAGTATTCTATATAATATATCGTTATATAAAATAAGTTATTATAGATATTTTATTGATATAATACGAGTATTATGTGAAATAATTATTATTTGTTGGTATGAGGTATGACCCATATTTCTATACCATAAAATTTAGTTGTTTTATGATAATAATATTTTATTAATTAATATTGAATTTTTACTTATTATTTTGTAATATAATATCAAATGAAATATATTTATATAAATCAATAATTGTTTTTATTTGTAATAAGATATTATGAAAACAAATTCTCAATTCACTAACTGACGTCATAAATAATATTATAGATTTATTAATGATTTTGAATAAATTAATTGAAAATAATATTTGAATAGTGTGTAATTAAAATATGGCATATAAAATAAACACTACCAAGGAAAATATAATGATCAATATTCAAATTCTTCGTTTATAAAAATATTATATTGGTTATCTCATCAATTTAATGAATAATATTTGAAGATAGAATAACAACTTTATAGAATAATTATTATTATTAACAATATAAATATTTCATTTTAATATACATATTACTACGTCAGTTTCGTTTTTGAGGATAGATCCGCCCCCTTTGGTTTTTTATAATATTCATGTATATATGATTATATTAGAATAATGCTCTGGTAACAATATAAAGAATAAGGTAAGTATCGTTTTACCTATCGTTATAAAATTAGTTATACGTTATTATAATTCTATGTTATAACAGTTACTTTTTTTTATTGAGACGCATAAATTATTTTGGGTATTAAAAAAAATTTTAACTACACCCCTTGGTGGGGTCTCAGATACGTCACTTTACTATGTGTAAGGTGTTTGTTAAAAAATGAATTTAAATTTGATATATTAAACATTAAAATTACCTTTTAAATAATAAAAAAAATAATAATTAAGACTGAAAATAATGTAAAATAAATTGATATTTGCTTTATAATACTTAAGTATTTTCTAAACTAATTAAAAACGAAATAAATACCTATATCGGAATTTTATATATTAAATAAAACGTTTGATCTTTTATAATATATAAAATTCTAATTATGTATGAATACGCATGCATAGTTTTAGTTGTTATAATAATTATAACGATTCTATCCTCCATTAAATAAATAAGTTTTCACATAGAGAGAAAAGCCTTCGATTCGTAGTATAAACTATAAAGCGGCTTATGGATGTTTAAACGGGTATCCAGTTTCCGACGAAACCGTACGGTCAAATTTTAGCGACTTTACGCACCTGTGACTACAAAAAATAATTTTGGTAATCGATATTTGATAATTACATGCGTACCTATAGTCATTTGAAGTTATCAAAAAAAAAAAAAAAAGTGAACAAAGTGTTGTATTAACGTTGGTACGTCATCGTTCAAATCACAATATTGAATGACACATTACAATAGAAAATTTTTTGTAAAATAAAATTTTATTTATTTTAAAAGAACGAAATAATATTAATATTGATAATAATAGTCATTTTATCTAAGTCACGCCCAATGAACGAACGTTGGAGTCATTAACATAATTGAAACTGTAACGTTGTCGTGCCGTTGAATATTAATTTTATTATCAAAACCGTGACTAAAAAAAAAATTATACTCGTTCGAGGAGGGGTAGCATTACAAATATAAAATTCTATAGGGATCACGTGTAAAATTATAATATTACGGTACTAATATGTACTTGATTTTTATAATTTAAAAATTTTGAAACAAACAAAAAAAAAGATAATTCGTTTCTTTTAATTATTTAATATAACGCATTTAATTGGATAAAAAAATTTTATTAAGTAAAACATACAATATGTAAATAATTTATTTTATTAATCAATAATTAATTAGGTATATCAAATCGTATCCGTATGGATTTATTTAGTATCTTATATAAATATTTCCTTTTTTTTCACGTCTCTAAGCAATAATCGTATATTTTAGTCATGAAGTAACAATATTATTTTAACGTAATATTGTTTTTCATTCTTTCTCCATCCTATATTAAAAACATAGCCCATAATAATATTTTAGTAAAATTATGAATTTTTAATTAATATTATTAAATTATAATTTTATTCGAGAGCAATATTATGTCAAAAATAATCTACAAAATTATCATATAATTTAATACGCATTATGAATAATTATGATAATTATTAAAATATAACTATATTATTCAATATTCATTATCAATAATGGCATTATTGTCATTATAGTATAACGTATAAGCTAGGTATATACCATTGACTTATAATCATTTTTGTATATTTACATTATTAAGTCGATATTACCGGTAGCAATTCGATTGATTTCAGATAGATAATGAATTTGATAGAACGATGAATATGTTTGTATGAATTAAATAGGATTGCAACTATTAATTTTATTCATCAATTTAGACTTAGACTATAGTATTAGTATAGAAATGCTAATATTATATACATAGTGCCTAGTTCAGCTATATAATTTATACATTTACGAAAATATATTATTAACTTAATTTGTAGAATATCTAATGTAATTAATTTAGATAAATAAAATATTAATAATAATAATAATAATAATATAAATGATTTTTTTTTAAACTTTCTTTCTAATTAATTTAAAAAATATTATTAGTAAATAAAATAAAATAAAAATATATTTTAAGTTTAAGTATGTACAATATAAAATATATGTTTGGTCATTAAATTGCAACTTTTTAATGAGTACATTTTTTGTTTTGTTCTGTCAAATATAAATTATTTTTTTGTGTTAATAAATATATTTTTAAATAAAATAATAATAAAACAAAAAAATACTAAAAACTTTTATTTTTATAAAATTGTTTTGTGATATTATTAGAATATAAATATATAAAAAAAATATATTGTAAGTTTAATTTTATAATTATCTCATATAATTTAATTAATTAAATCATGTAAAGTACGGTTAGGTTTTATAACTAGTGCCCGTTCTCTTTACCTTTCTATTTTTGTATGACTTATAGGCATATATTATTTTTTAAATGAAACATATCATATGAAATAATATTATGTTAAAATACGAATAAACACGTTGATATAATTAATTTATTATACATTGCATAATATAAAAAATAAAAGAGTTATAATTTAAATAATAAAGCACTCTTCAATATTTAAGAAATACAATTAATCGTAAAAAATATTGTTTTTATAAATTGCTATATATTCTGGTGCGAAATGTTATAGTGAATATTAAATTTATAGTAATTTTTCTCATTTTACAGCATAACAATAGGCTATTGTACAAATAATAATTAATTTTGAATCAATACACCTAACAACGAAGGGGTGAAATATTACGCGTCTTGGTTTCAACATAAATAGAGAGGTTTTTTCCTCTTTTTTCTTTATTATTATTTTTAATATCTTTTGTTCGAGTATTAAGCATGCTTATATAGTAGGAACGTAGTTAGAATTTTTGATAATATTTATGCATATGACAGACTAGATTTTGAACTCATATTTTAGTTCTTTTGATTCATATGAAATTTAATGTTAAATAGACCAAATTTTTAATTAAAAATTCCCGTTGCTCCAATCTATATTATATTTTTTGATAATTATATATATAAGTTATTTATATGAATCATTTTATTTACATTCATTTATACAATACATTGTTGTTGGTTAATTGTTGAAACTAAACAGTTATATAATTATAGATCTCCAGATATTTTTCTTATACTACCTACATATAAAATGCGTATAAAAGGTATATATTTTATTATAATATAAAACCATTTTGTATTATTTATTGAATCAACCATCATTATAATAAAACAGACATAATTTAATTTTAAGTTTAATATTGTATACTCATTAAAAAGTTTAAATTATATTCAAGTAATATTATTGTTTATTAAACTAACTATTTAATTGTTCAAATAATAATAAAAAGATATATTATTGATAATAATTCAAGATAAGAAAAATAAAATAAAATAAAAATATTTGTCTATCAATTTAAATATTATCGTCACACAATTATTTTTATCTGTTGTAACACATTTGAAAATGCTTATTTAGAATAAAATTAATTAGTTAATTGAATTTTTAATAACTAATTATGTTAGATAAAAATAATAATAAATTGTAAAAATTTTATTTGAAAATTTTGAATATAATATTAATAAAAAATGTATTATGCAAGACAAAAAATATTTTATGATATAGCAATTTTCTTCATTTTAATGTGTAAAGTAAAGAAAAATGTATAATATGAAAACATTTTTAATATATTTGAAAATTATTAAGAGATATAAAGAATACTTTTCTTTTTCTTTATTTTTTTCATTTTTTGCCTTTTTTTTTTTTGTAACAATATATTGTTTTGAATACTCTGAATGTAAATAGTATTTTAAATAAAAAAAATAATCACAACTACTAATTTTAAAATATCTTTGTATCATAGTTATATTGAGTTTAAATATTCATAAGAATTTTACTGATTATAATTTTAGAAATTCTTCGAAGTTAAGCATTAGAATAAAGATATTAATAATTAATTAGTTACCGAAATGAACAATATTATGTTAGTTTTTATTAATATCAATGAAAATAGCTCGAGTATATTTATTTTGTTTTAATTAATTCGCGTATAGCGTATATAACTTTTGATGGATTATGTTTTGCTTATAAAATTTATAGCAATATTTTCAAAATTTTTATATGTACACTATACATTATAATAATATACATAGAATGTTTGAAATTTTTTTAAATCGTTCTAGTTTCGTTTGTTAACAATAATTTGATACGAGAAAATTTGAACAAATGCCATGAATACCGGGTTTTCGTGGATATGGCAGTTTGAAGGAAGGACTCGTAACAATTTTAAATAATTAAATGACACACGAACATATATAATAGATATTTACATAATATCGTATATTATTATAATATAATTATAAAATGTATTTGTCGAACGTTGAACACGTTATATTACACGATGGATATTTTGTAGCGTAGTGACATAATAATATTAAACTTAATATGATATTATATAATACATAAAATTATAAAGTACCCAACGAAAATCATAAAGGCTTTCTCGGTCTTTCATCTCGTTTAAAATCATAAAATTATTATTACAGTTACACGATGGTTTCATTATATTAATTAATTAGTAAATAATATGTTTTTCGAGTCGTCGTGATGAAATGATGTCAGTTTCGATGCCACGTTTTGTGTTATTATAATGCATAAGAAAATAATAGTTTTTATTATTAATAATAATAATAATTATAATAATATTATTTTTATAAAAATAATAACTGATGATAGTTTGAAAATAGAAATAATTCAATGGAGTTTCTGGTTTTGAACGTTGCACACGCAGAGTGAACCTCGATGGATTCTCATCCTGGCATCTGGTAGTGATTTATACGACCCCACACAGTTATTCCCGTATGCTTTTTCCCCTGGGAGATTTGAAATTATTGTTAGTAGATATTGTTTAAGTGTCTAATGCGTCAAAATTTTACTCAATAATATTATTTTTGCAATATGCATAATTTCACAGTTACCACGTTCGTTCGACCATCGCTAAAATAGTAAAATAGTCAAAAAAAGGTCACGCGCGTGACTTCAATATTATTTATGACACATAAAAATTTTATTATAATTATTTATTTAAATTATTGAGTAATAAAAATATTACAATAAAATATAATATTTTCCTAAGATAAATATATTTTTAACTCTAAATATTTTAGGTATTACAATATTTTAGTTTATACTGAATTCTCTGAATTTTAATCGAAATCAATTTGATGAATATATGAAAACATAACTATAATAATATCATATAGGAATCCACTTTTTCATGACATTATTATAAACTTCAAACTTGTATTTAATTTTATAGGATATCAAAATGATATTTTATTTACAATTGTTGTATTTTATAAATCATTATTACATACAATAGTGTATAATATATTATATTATAATAGTTATTATTTCTGTTGGGCTCATATTATTTTTCTGTGAAGTTGTAAAAATGTCGTTTATTTTATTATTAATATTATTACGAGTATTACACAATATTACGGCCACGTATACAAATATGTAGCAATATTGCCTATACAAGTCGCCGTGTTAGTGAGATTGAAAAATAATAATTTAATTATATTGTAATATAAATAATTATCATCATTGTATAATGCTCTTTTAATTGTATAATTTCAATTTATTTACGATATAAATCAATATATTTTAATCATTTCTATACTATTTTTTTTTTTTTTATGATAATATAAAAATTTATGTTTATATTAATTTTTTTAACTTTAAAATTTTTTCACATTATATCTACCAAACATTTTAATATTTTAACATAATAATGTATTATTGCGGATTTTAGTTAAATTATAAGAAATTTCATTTTTTTTTTTTTTTTTTTTTTTTACGTTTAATTAAAATTAATAATTATGAAACTTGAGTAACAATGAAACTTTATCACCGTGAATGTAATAATAATATTATCTTGATAATTTAACTTTCTGTGGTTTCTAGTTAAGATACATGGGTAGTATTATTTAAAGAAAACTAAATACATTTGAAAACTTATTTTCCACAAACATATTATTATATTTTGTACTGTATTTCTCACGGCTGTAACTAAATGAATATTACGATATGGTTATATGAATATCATAACAAGTTTACGTGTAAATGATTATTTAAATTAATACAATTTTATTTTTTATGATTAAAATATGTGATTATTTATTCGACTTTATTAGAGACGGATAATAAATCCGATTAATATAAATCGATTAATTTATTTTCGATTAATTAAAGCATAATACGATAATAATTTTCTTCGAATACAAAGTAGCAGGTAGGTATATTAATAATTATATTACGATTATGTTAATTAAATTACACATTGCTTTTATTACGTTAGTACAGTAGTTGTTATAGAATTCTTTTTAAATACCATTCTTATATTATATTGTCCAGTTGTTTATATTGCTTTGAGATATAACAAGGCCTAAACTCTAAGCTTATATTGTTAGTTACCGTGGGGACCGATTGAGTTTTGGCCATCTGCCCAACAACCAGTCCCCTAGTATCCTATTACTTTATTTTATCGTTTTCGTTATATCCAGTTTGATATTTACTAATTTTAAAAAGCAATATTACAATTTACTATTAATTAATAATTAAAATATATATTAATAAAGTATAAAATTGAATTACATACTACTTTAAAGTTTTATTAGTTATTAGTATATTATTTGATTCTATAGACTATAATATTATATCAGTTAATGCTAAATTCATTTATAATTCATTTAAAACAAATAAACTTTATTAAAACGTCTTATTTTTATTTTATAGAAAATATTATACTTCAAATAAAACTTTAATAATTATACTGATATACAAAGAGTAAATTATTCGCATAATGATGTTTAATTTGTTGTTTATAATCGTGTATTTTACAATAATAAATGATTCGTTCTTATTCTTTATTTAATAATATGACGCTATATAAAATACAAATAATTATATAGTTATAGTTTATTATATATTAGTTTATTCTATACAACTATCTTATTGCAGTGCATACTTTTTTTTTTTGATAATAATAATATAAGCATTTCGATAACAATAATTAATAAACAATAATATTTTCATATTTTCTTATGTAAAACATTGTTTAAGTACCTATATTAAATGTTGAAAAATGATAATTATTAGATATTAAGTTTTCTTTTTAAATAAATAAATAAATAATTTACATAAAACTCATTTTATTTAATGAATGTGCCTGTGTTTTTAACATTTTGTATATAATAAAATAAATAATAAATATATTATCATGTAATTATATTATGCTGGAATGAAGTTAATGTGCAATAATTTATATAATTTATGTAGTTTTAAAATAAATTCAATGAAAATTGTATAAACGTATAGTTTGTCTTGTTATTGTAACAATAACATAGTACTCATATATGCAGGTTACGTATAAAATAATAATTTTTGTATAATACTATGCTATTGTATACATTAATCGAATGAAAAATCGTATTGATACATAACCAACAAATAATTAAAGATTTCAATACTATTAGTGACATTAAAAAAAAAAAAATATGATATTTTATACAAGAATATTTCCATAATTTATATGACTTTATTGTAAAAAATCGGGACAGTACATTATATACTGGTTGCATTGCATTATCGTAATAACAAAAGTCGGGCCAAAGATAAGAGCGCACAATAACAATGATAGTTGAGTACAATAACAATAGTTTGATGACGGTGTTTTTCATATCTATATGTAAATATATACGACATGATTGCCGAATGAGAACAGGCGCACAGAATTATCTTCTTACTAGTAATATTGTTGGAGTATCATGTTAAATCAGTAGATTTTTTATCAGTCATTGTGATTTTTCTTATCGGTCAATATCGTAAAATGCATAATAATTATAAAAATAATAATAATAATAATAATAAAAATAATAATAATAATAATAATAAAATAATAATAATAATAATAATAATAATAATAATAATAATAATAATAA
>JAIUCT010000013.1:8141565-8191599 GCA_021307375.1 Tetraneura akinire | reverse complement strand
TAATAATAATAATAATAATAATAATAATAATAATAATAATAATAATATTATTATTATATTATAATAATAATATATTATAATTGTTAGATTATGTAATACCGCAATTATTGGATTACGGTGGAATGATAATAATTATTGCAAAGTTTACGTTTCAATGGATTATACGGTATTACGAAATTATGATAATAATATATTATTATCATTGTGCGTGTTGCGGGCGATATTTACGAGGAAACCACGGGGGAAAAAAACAATTTGCAATTGCGAATCGAGTTATCCGATATTAAATTGAAAATTGTATTTTATCGACGGCCATCCCACAATACATGAACAGCTCATATATAATTTACGTGTAGCGAAATATAAACTAAGCCGAGTAGAATAATGTTGTGTGCTCTCGACTCGGCGTTGGCGGCGGCATCTGCGGAGGGAGCAAAGGATGAAAACGATTCTTTTTATACGGATAGCTACCAATAAATCGTTTTCAAGAAAATGGCTTTTGGCCAGGTTTTAATTCGTCGTGGGCTAACCCGTTCGTCTTTCCATCGTGAAATGATAACGTCTCGCAGTCGACCCACGGCTAAATTATATAGCTACCGTTTAAAACCACAATAATTAGAAGGACCTATCTCCACTGACATTGTATAAAAATATAAAGCGATGACCACCTACTCGACTACTTAATGGTCCGATATTATTGCAGCGATATATCGTGTTAATCCGAATCGATAAATGTGCTGAAACTACAACGTTATTATTGCTATCCATACAATCGACACCACTTTTACGGTAATTTTGGGTGAACAAATAAAATAAAGATCATGAAATAAGAAATTATTTGACATCAATAAAGTTAGGAATGATGGGATGTGTAAGTACATATTTTATTAAGTAACTGTAGATATAATTTTACAATGATAAAATATCTATATAAAAAATAAATTTATACAAATAAAAAATAAATAATAAATTGAATATTCATAAATTTCCGAATAAACATTTATTTATTGATTCTACACAATATACACAGGTTGATATTATACAAACGAAGTAATAAAATATACTGCGTATGTAAATTGTTTTTTTTTTTTTTTTTTTTTAATAAAAAAACTATATACATATATTTAAAATACAAAGTTTCGTGAAATTCGAAAATAAAATATTATTGTAGTAGGTATGTATTGTAATATAACTAAAACGAAAAATACATAATTCTATTGATCGCTTTGAACTCATAGTAAATATTAGTAATAATTCGATTTGTTATACGAAATATATTATGGTTTAGTATAGGAATAATGACACCTTTTTTTTTTTTATATAATGTCATACAAGATAAAATTTTAGGCGATACTATAATATTAAGTTTTTAAAGTATACGATTCTATATTATGGCACATTTAACGTAGATTAGAATGAGTTTTTAAATTTACTTTCATTATTATTTGTTCATATATTTTAATTTTATTAGTTGGAAAATGTAATTAAATACCGACTAAAATTTATGTATTATATTATTTCATAATATTATTATCATATACACATTAAATAACGAAGCTAAATGAGTAACATAGTAACATGATAATAATATACATTACATTATTTTATATCACACATGAAATACATGTTACATTATTTTCTTTGTTTCTTTTTCTTCCTTGCCTTACATCCCAACTATAATATGAGGTCGGCCATTTATATTTTAATTTGTGTTTAAAGTTTAAATACGTATACAAAAATATAATATCATAAAAGAAGGAATTTATGAATAACACTAAAACGTAACGATTGTTTAATGTCGTATTAATCTAACGTTGTTTAAAACAGGTATTTTTTGAATTATTAATACCTTATACTTAATAGAATAAAAATCGAATAAAATAAAATAATTCATAATATCAAAAACTTGTTCACTTTAATATATATAAAAAAAAAAAAATAATATAATATTATTCATAAAATCATTATAATATACATTTAAACATTTCGAGAACTTCCAAAACAAATAATTGACTATAATTAAACGTATATTCTACTATAACTTGGTAATAGTATTATGTCTGCATTTCAAATTATACAGTTTAGTTTATTTATATGTTATAATATAACATTAATATGATTATTCATAAATATGAACTTGGTCAAATTTAACTAAAATTTGTAATAACTAGTACTTTAAAAAGTTATTACTTAAAGTAATGTTTAACGCATTATATATTTCTTTAAATTTAATTTAATATTAAGGAAAAATTGAAGTTATCGATTTAATATTTCGACATTATCGAAAATATAATTATGAAATAATTTTAACGGTGATTGGTGTCGGAAAATTATACTAATTACAATTTTATTACATTTTAAATAAATTTATAAAACTATAAGAATATATTGAAATTATTGAATCAAAGATAATTTTAAAATGGTTAGGTATATTCTGTAAAATATTTTAGTTTTACAGAAATTCATTAAGAAAACTATATCGTTTTCATCTGTTAGGTATATAAAACGTACACATCAAAGAAAGTTTAATTATCTGACAAATTAAAAATTCTTATTTAAGATAGAAATACTATGGATGACAAAATATTATAAAAACTAAGCACACAAGAAAAATATATAAATAATTCCACCTAAACTTTATATTAGAAATGACTAAATCATGTTATTATGTTAAGTTAGTATATTTTAATACATTTTTCAAATGATGTGTATAATTGATGATTTATGAATTCTATATTTTTGTAATGTATTATTTAGTAAATTTAAATTAAATGATATTATCACTTCAAAATAGATTAAATTATTATATCTCATACACAAATACCTAAGTCATTAGTCACACATGAATAACATAACCAGCGATAATAATACTAAGAACCTTTTGATTACCTACTGATTTATCCTATAAATTAATTAAATTATTAATAATATTCAAAGAGAAAATAAAAATCGCAAGAATTTAATTTATCATCTGTTCGTAGATTTTGATATGAGTAGTAACTACTATAATAATTATTGCAAAAACTAAAATTATTTATAGTAAATCGTCAAAACGTATAATTCATAAAGGTCCAGAGATTAAATAATTGAATATTAATTAAAATAATGTTTTCTTTTAGAATTTCAAAAATAATTTCTATTACATTTGATTTTAAGTGATTTAAATTCTCATACTTTTTTTCATCATATTATATAGATGCATATTTTTAAATTCATAAATTTTATATAAAAAGAGTAAACATTTTATGAAATATTTTTTCTTTTAATATAATGAACGAAAATTGTAATGAGCAGTAAAAAATATTTAACGTCTAATGAGAATACATTTTTTTTTATAAATTTTGAATTGCCTTAGATGTTTTTTTTTTTTTTTTTTAATTAATATAATAATTAGTATTTGTGTTTTTAATATACAATAATTAAATTATTTTAAGTCAAACCTATAAAAGAAAGAGAACAACATAACTGTGCAAACGATTTTGTTACATTTCTGTTAATATAATTATACGGTAACAAAAAACCATGTGAGTTAACTGCTTTTAAAGTATTTAGTTTTATTTCGGACAAAATCTATAACGAAATCCCACAAATATAAAGAGGGGAATGATGATCAGGCGCGTAATCGTTAAGGTGTTTAGGTTTTTTCTTTCATTTTCAGTTTTAATAGTTTATTCTTTCGTTAATAATATCACTCCTACATAATATACCTAGTATCTATACACAAGAAATGTAATTTTATCGACAAAAAAAAAAAACAACAATTTGCCAACCATTTTTGTGATTATACGTAGAGATAAATGCTGAGTGTAATTGACGGAATCTCTCATGATTACGGTAGACTATTCCGTGGGTGTGACGAAAACTACTAAAAATCTATCTGGGCCGTTTAAATTTAATTTTCCTGAAGAAAGTATAGTATTCGTCTGGGTAACTATCGATCGGTCTTCTGTATTCAAGGAAAATGAACGTCGTTAATGACACTGCCGTATTGTGGTCGAATTGCCATGTACATTTTTTATGTTCAGGTATAATACTATTTACTTCGTCCATTTCCCGAGACCCTAAACATACGTATACAACTTTTTTTGATTTCATAATTTGCTTTATTTGTAAGCTGTGTGTAAAAGCAAAATTTTCGTTTGTAAAAATCCCTTATTAATTATATAAACCTTTTCAAAATGGTGATGGGACTGGAGAAATGTCAGGATTATTTAAAGCAACTCATTATTATTGTAGTAGTATACCTATTATTTTAATCAAACACAAAATAAAGTTAGGAACTGCAGGTTTTCAAATTCAAAGGTTTTGGATATTTCTCCATTTTAAAAAGATTATATTTTTAAAACGAAGCTTTGTAAAACAAAAATTTTGCTTTTACAAACAGTTTACAAAAAAAGTAAATGATAAAATGAAAAAAAAATGTTATACAGGGAGCTGGGGAAATGTACCTACATCTATTTAGAAACGTCACAGAAGTTGCCACAAAATAAACCGCATGTTCAAACTATTATTAAATCGATTAATATTAAATCATTATTGTGACAATATTATGCATATTTATTTTAAATTATAACATTAGAAAATATCACTAAAGATGTTTGTGAATATACAATTTTAAAGTTAACAATTATTACTATGAAAAACAGGCGACTTGTAGTCTTAGAAATTATATTTTATTCGTTGTAATATTTTCTCGACTGTGAACTTTTGAGTTGTTTATTGCCATTATATTATAATGTAATATTATAAAACGAAACGAATTATTCCAGATATTGCCATAATATATATTATGAAGGTTCATGGTATGTATAACGTAAAGTGAATGAAGTATCCATTTAATTTATTCATTTTTATAATCACTCGTTCTTGTTCAGAGCTTATCGAAAAACAAAATAAACGTGTCTGTGTAAATACATGTCCCTATATTATAAATTATATTATGAAATCACAATATGACTTCGTTAAAGTGTTCATATGACGTGACACGTCATTATTAATAAACGTATACTATAATGTATAATACGCGTTCGTTTTTGACCTTATGAAATTTTAAATTAATAAAGTTTCAAAGACGATTAACAATATTGCTTACAAAGAGCATTATATTGTTTTAATATGTTAAAAAAAAAAAACCAAGTTTTCAATTTTGATGTAATATTATTATTATTATTATTTTTTTTTAATTACGAATAATATGTACTCATTATTAGAAATCGAAACTATAACATAATACATATTATATTTTATTTAAGATAATAATTATTCACACATCACACATTTTTGTTTGTTTTAAGATGCAACGACATTTTTATTGTTTTCAAATATTGAATTAAATTATAATTTTAAAGATAAAATTTTTCATAAACTTTTATTTTTGTAGTTATAGAATTTTTTTATTAAATTTTATAGTTATCACTGAAATAATGTGTAATTATACCTACATGAATAGATAATAAAAATAAAATTTATACATTTTATAATATATAAAACTTATGTTTATTAAATTTTGGATATTTTTAATTTTTAAAAATAATTAATTATAATATATGTTTTTCGACCAACCAAAGAATAATAATGTATAATAATATAAAGAGAACGTTTTTTTTTTCAAATTTCTCATTTTTAAAATATATAAATAACAAATAAGGTAAAAATAATAGTTGGGTTACTTGTGTGACACGAGGGATACATTTCATACTTTATCTGCATATCATCATCAAATTACAATAGTGAAATTCTTTATGATATGTATTTGGCCATTTGAAAAAAAAATATTTCCCATTTAAATCGTATTAGGATAAAATATCTAGGTACCTCGAAATATATACTTCGATTTATGTACTTTCGGAAAAATATTAAAAGAAAAAAATGAGTATCAAAGTATAATATATTTAGATATGCTATAAGCTTATGACGATATAATAATATACAAACTATACGGAAATCTAAATTATATAGGAGCATATGTTGAACAATATTGATGTATATTTAATAGCTTTCACTAAGCAATATACATTTAGTATTTAGAAAAACATTTTAGAATGAATACTGATTATGTATTTTGTTTTTAAATATATTTCTTTATTTTATAAATTTGTGTTTATCTTTACCAATACAAGTATATTTTGTTAACTATCTTTTAAATTTTTTGCCTATTTAATTATTCCCAACTTGATTATGGAAAGAAATAAAATATGATTTTGAAAACACATTTTTAATATTAGTTCGACAACGTTACGACACGAAATTCATATTTAAAGAAATGATGAGTTAATATATGACATATTATATTATAATTTCAATATTAAAAACTTTCATTTTTTTTTTCACTACAACAAAATTATTGCGCACGAACGCAAACTATTAATATATCATTTATTAAAAGGGAAATAATCACGTGTGCGTGTAAAATATATGAATATGAAGTTATGTGTTTTTTACATTTATCGATTTATTAACATAATGAAATTTGATCTGTCTTAAACAGCTGACCTAGAAAAAAAATACGATTCTGTGAAGTAATTTCTCCGCCTTTAGAATCCGCTCATTACTCTTTTATTGTGTCGGGAATTATTAATATCATACTTAAAATCTCAACGATATCGTCATATCGTCAAGATAATAATCATGCCCGGCATTCAATGCGTTGATGTTATCCATATGTAAATATTATATGTAATAATAACACACTTATGTAAATATTACCAGCAACGGGGGACATGACGTTCTTGCCTTCTGATCCAGAATTGTCACGGTGCAAAAAGTTTTCTGATTATTATTTTTATTATTATCATTTCATAAAGTCATTTTCCAAGTTTTACGCCTAAAACAACAGCGAGTTGTCTGAGAATATTTTGTGTGTAGTGGCTATCCGTGTGAGAACTTTATAATTAAAAACTCTTCTCGACGGATTTAATGGCCGAGGTGAATAAATTATCTGTCACAGCGACCCCGTAGACCTTCGTGCCCGCGAGTATCATCGGAATTTATTCTCGCGCTAATATTTCTTAGAAATTACTAGATAATTTTATTTATACACGGATAATACGCGTTTAAAAACAGTTCAGTATTTCGAGTATTATTACTTTCCTTGATATACTGTAATAAGTATTATGCAATCGTGTTTAATAATCCGAATATACCAGCGGTATAAAAAAATATTCCTCGTTAATTTAAAAAAAAAAAAAATTAATTATTTTCTTTTGTAAATATGTTTTTAATTAACTAGCCATTTGTTTTAGTTTTCAATCAGATAATATTATGATCTTTATACACTTTGAAATATGTTTTTCCATAAACACTCATTTTTGGTTTGAATCATGAACTATCTTTTAAAATTAGGTATATAAAATATATTTTTCAACGTGGCACTTGACATTTGATTTATTTTCTTGCTTTCTGTAATTTTTCTTAAACAAATTTCTCTAAATATAAGATTCAGAAGTCAGAACTAATCTTAATGCATAATAAATAATATATAATACGTATTTATTAAAATCTATATAATATAGTATAGCAATATATATAAAAAAAAAATAGAAAATTATTAATATAAACTATCCAGATATGCAATTTAATCATTTTACGTTATTATCATAATATATTCTTATCGTTTATTAAGTATATAGTTAGATAATTATGTGTAACTAAGTTGATAAAATATAAAAATTTCAATCGTTGATTTAAACTTATAAAACAACGTATCGTAAAATGAACATTAAGAATTTGAAATAGTCATAATTAAGTCTGGTAACTTTCTTTATTAATAAATAAATCATATTATTCTGATCGTTTATTTTAATTGAAAAATTTAATTAAAACTTGTATTTTAGTTCTTTGTAACAAATGTAATTTATTATTGCCTATTTTACAATAGATTAAGCCTATTGGCATTACATTATAATTTTCAAAACATAATAATTATGTATTCCATACATTATCATTTAAATTTCAAGATATGTCGAATTTATTAAATTTAATAACAAAGTAAAACGAGTATTAGTTTTTAGTTGTTATTGTACACGAGTATAAAAGAATAATTTATTATAGTTTGTTGGTTCTATGGGATGATTTCGCCATTTATTGCCATTTATTATTCAAACAAAACGATGAACAATTTTAAATGATATCATAAAAATGAAATTAAGGTCCGTTTTAAAACGTAATAACAATAATGTATTAATTTATAATTATGTAATATGTTTAAATGAAAAAAAGTATTTACTATTATTACTATTACTTCTACAAATGATATATAAATAAAAATTAAAAACTTTTTAATTTTATGTTAATCTAGTTTGTGTTTACTTGTTTTTCGTCAAATGAAATTTTATTATCCAAATATATTTATAGGTACTAAAATTTTATAGAAAAGCGTAAGTAAATAATATACGATGAATATAATTTAAATCAAATTTTCGGTTAACAATTTTTAATATATTATATATTATATTTGTAGACGTCATATCGTAAGTTTTTTCTATCCCTCTGAAATGAAAAATAAATACTGAAATATTGCATTACGAATAAAAATGAGAGAAGTTTATTTTATTGGATCAGCTATTGATCAAGCGTAAGTTTCAGGACAATGTGAATTAGTGATTTGATAAAAGTGAAAGGATCAATGAATTGACTTTAAAACCTATACGAATGTAAAGTGTATTTGATCGGCTATTGATGAACATCTACTTCTTGAAATTTCAAACAAGAATTGGATAATATATTTTATAAAGGTATAATATGCCATATAGATAATATTTTATATTTTCGTCTATATATTTGAATTCTATGTAAAATCACGTCGTAAATACTATTCTAAATTGTATTATTATTGTTCATATAATATTATTCAAATAATATGTTTAATTAATTTTGTATTAATACTGACGATGATACAAGGTTATATAATCTATGTACAATAGGTAAAAATTAAGTTTTAAATTATAAAAATGAATATTTGGAACTAAATACGAATGCTACCTTATTGCATACACATTTAATATAATACTAAATATTTAATAAACATATTTTTCCAGATGAAATTATTTTTTCAACCATTTTCTGTGATATAATTTTAAAAAAAAACTCATCGATTTATAAAACTAGGAGTACTGATATGTATACTGAAAAAATTGGAAGGAAAAGTTCAATACCTTCCTAGAAAATGTTCGTGTTTTTATGATCCAAACTTTTTACGAATAAGAAGTATAGTAGCAATGGACCGTTTAAATAGTTTATACTATACGCGAATTCGTGAATTCAACTTGTGTTATTTCTCACGGTTGAACAGAAATCAATTGTAATGGCTTATAACAGTAACGATAATATATAAAAGTTTTTATTTGTACAGTCGTCTTTTTATAAAAAAAAAAAAACATTTGAATTTTCTTTAAATTAAATATTAGTTTTTAAGAAAAAAATTTAGTGTAATTTGATATGTTAATATGAATGTTATATTTTATATATTATAATAAAGAAGCAATTTTATGACTCCATTAATTAATATTAAAAAAAATTCTATTATGATTAGCAAAATGAAGAAAAATAAATAATATAAAGAAGAAATATGTAAAGTATACGATTAAGTATGAAGATGAAAAAAAATCGCATAATCGTATTTTTAGTCCCTTAATATTATTTTTGAGGAATAATTAAAATGTCAGACGTCAGTCATAAAAATTTTATTTTCAGGATTTATAAATATATATATAGGTAAATGTTATATCTTTAATGTTGAACTTAAAAGCAGATACATTATATAAAGATGAACGACTTTATTATATAGTCTTAATTTTTAATTAAAATTCAAAATATCGGTATTTATTGATGCGAGTTACATTCACAAAAGGAAGATTAATTATTGTCAAATATCAATATTTTTATCTAGATGCAAGAAAAAATTATGCAATTCAATATAAAAGTATAATATGCTACCGTCCTACCGATAAAGCCATTCAAAAAATATATATTTGAAAATCTAAGTATGATATTATAATATATGAAATGAAAAATGTGAGTTCAAGAATCGAACAACACGAGTTACAAAGGTTTCTTTGAAATGAAAGCCTATAATATATTATTTTAAAAATTAAATGATCGTATTCCGCTACTGTCTGATATAGCGATATACCCACGAATAATATATTATTTATTTTTTTTTTTTTTCGTAAATATATTTTTTTACGCAACGACGACAGTGTACGTTCTAGGTTTGAAAAAAAAAAAAAAAAAAGAAATAAAACATAAATCTCATCACTAACAAAAAGGTGTACCATTCAATTTAAAATTGGATAATCAGATAGAACGAACCGATATGAATGAGACGAGTGGCGCGCAAAATATACAAACGTATTATAATACATAATTTATTATTTGTATCTGAAAAAAATGGCATAAAGTTTAGCACGGTAGGACGAAAAAGGACGTATATTGTGCGCGCTATTGAAGTAAAAGGTCAAAGTAATAAGGCGTAGTGTATTATGTATTGCACGATTGATCGGAAAACGTATCTAAAGGTAATATTATATGGGTATAGAAACACTATACCACGGTAGAACGTAGAAGTATCGGAAACGGATTGGAAATCGCGAGATTTGATAACGATCTCAGGTAAACACGTGATGACTATAATAATAATAATAATAATAATAATAATAATAATAATAATACGTTTACATCACGTTGACGGTAAAAATATTAACCGGCAATTCGTCATTCCCAAAAATAACGTATCAAATACGAACAGGTCAAGGATTTACCGGGATACCGTGTGCACAAAATATAATATAAAAAAAAAAAACTAACATATCAAAAAATCATACGGGATAAATTTAAAATTTAATCTTAATATTATAAAAGACGCTTTGTTGTCAAAATAAAATTCTTCTTATCCCTATATATTGTTTTATTTTAACTATTTGTTCCAGCTAAATCATTTTTGGGCCTTCGTCGTGTAGTTTAAAAATAAAATATATTACGACTTAATAACACGGTTTTATTCGCCTTTTATATTGAAAATTAACGATATTTTAATTTCGGACTTATTTTAGGAAAATTAGTTTTGGAACCACTATCATATTATTATTATAAAACGAATAACGCGCATCATTACTGTCTAACATATAATGCAACAATACTGTTTGCTTAAGGTCCAAGGACGACTCAGAGCAGCTCAGCGGTGGTCACAAACGTTATTCTGTACACCCTCGCTTAAACTCTGCATCTTCTTTCCGCGTCCGATTCTTCATATCCACACGCCATCTCGTTCGTTCGCCGACCATTTCCGCGAGGTTTGTTAGTCAGTTTGTTCATTTGTCACGACGAAATGGTCACGCGAATGTGCGTGCGTTCGTGTGTAAATGTACCAAATAATAAAATAAGCGGATGTGTGTTATTTCTACATTCTCTCTCACCCTCACTCTATCTCTATCTATCTATCTCTCTCTGCGGTAGTCAGAGAAAAAAACGACGAGCGAAAGAAAGAACGAAGAAGAATCGATAGGGGAAAAAAAGGGTTTCGTTTTTGTCCGATTTAGCTTTTGTACACGGAGACTTTTCGCAAGTTTAACCGTTAACGGGTCAGCACACAGCTGTCCGCAATGGCTGCAAAATCTTTTGAATACGTAGACTGAAAATTTTATTTATTGCTTTTCGCACACGGTCGCTGTACGTCGGTCGGCGCGGACGCCGCCGCGATATCCTGACCTCCTTAATACTGTTAGGCCCGGGGGAAAGCGATAAAAATAAATATTGTTAATCTTCGATCGAATATACACCGCTTTTGGTTTGATTTATTTTTCTAATTTCACTCGATGAATAATGCCCGTGTCTACATTATAATAATATACGTTTACCAGTTACCGCGTAACTGTTGTACAGTTAATTTTACATAACCGACCAACATAAATAACGGTACTACGCGTAAGCTGCAGTGGCGTATTTTTCCAAGGGCACTGGACCTCCCTCCTCAGAATCACAGTAGTGATCCTTATTTTTTTTTTTATATTATATTTATATTAATTTTGTTATTATTATTCGGTAAATTTATAATTTATCGTTTATTATACAGGGGAAAAATTTTGGCCCCCCTAAAAATTTTATTCAAAATACGTCACTGCGCCTAGAGGTATTATTTTATTAAATGAATTGAATTTTTTTATAATAATTTACATTTATACATTATAAAGACGATATAATACTTATATGGTTATATGTATTCCATTATAATTGAAAATTGTACAACTGTGAATGTGTTTATAAATAATTATGAATGATGCCGCAATATATTTTATAAAATACTAATAGATAAACGTCAAAATATTTCTTGGACAGAAATTAAGTATTTATTACGAAGAAGAAAACGATTAAGACGGAATTCTAAAATGTATCCTTCAAATAGGAATGTTCAATATTTTAGTTTTATCGCTTATTCTTTTTTTGTCAATTCTGTTCATTTATATAATGCACAGTACGAAAATCGCATCGACCGCTGATATGTAAGTTTCCGTGAAACTCGAAGGGTAAATCTCGTCTATTCCCTAAAGATTGGATTCAAAACGTTCGAACAGTCAATATTTTTTTTTTTTTTTTATTCAGTGTATTTTTCCCGTTTTTCTTATCCTTACTTGTACTCTTGTTTCATACCACAAAGTTACCCGGATTACATTCGTCAGATGTAGGTAAAATAAATGAAATGCTGAAATCGGATATTGTCATACTTTCATATTGTTCAACCATTTATCAAACTTATTTCTCTGTGTTCATCATTTTTTAATAAACATTTACGATTATCACTTATCAGATAAAATAATTATACATATATAGATAATACGATTTTATACTTCAAAAATCTTTATCATAAAATACGTTATTTTTTTCCAAGTGTTTTATTTTACTTACTGAAATTATTACTGCCAATTCAATGAATAAAACTTGCTAAATAAAAACTCTCACTAAACATTTGAATTTATTAAAAAAATAATGTATTTTTTGCTGTAACTTTATTTTTATTTTACATCTCATTTGTCTTAAAATACACAAATGGCATAATTTTTATACAGTATTTTGAAGAAGTAAAACGTTTCATGAAATCTATATTACTACAGTTGACTTTGTTAAAAAAAAAAAAGATTTATTATAATAAAATTTGTTTTTTCAATATTATTTTTAAAAAAAAAATCACAATAAAATGTGTCTCTTTAATAATACGTTATAGGATAAAACTTATATCCAAAAACTAATGCTCTGAGATTCCCATAGGCTTTTTTCATACTCAATAAAATTATACTTAATTCATATATATTTTTTTTTTATTACTTACTGTTATATGATATAGTCAAACTGCAGTTATTAATCCATAATAATACAATAAAGCAATTTAGAAAATATATTATAAAATAATAACCAAATATTAATAATATTATTATTAATTTTAATTTTATTCTCAAAAGAATATAATTTCATTAATGTCACTACAACATAAAATTAATATTTTAACAAATAAATGTTAAGATTATAATTTATAATATTACAATTTAAATAATTTATACCTTATTATAATACATTAATGAATATAAACCTGAATAAATTATTTTTTAATTCAATATTAAACCTCTTTTTTTTATTATTTTGTAAGTTGTAATTCTATTATTATATTTCTATTACATGTACATTAAGGATAATTCTATAAGTTTTTTAAAAAAAAAAAAAAAAATTAAATACCTAATAAAATGGCATTAGAAAACTTAAAATAATTTTATATAGTAAAATTATGATCAATCTACTATTTACTATTTTATTATTTATGTATTAACGTTAACATCCGTTAAAGTGAGAAGTATATTTAAAAAGTAACAAAGAAATGTTATATTAATTTATTATTACAAGATCTAAATTGGTGACATTTTGAATAACATAATACAATAATTATGCTATTCTTGCGACAAATACATGGATTCGTAGTACATTAATTGGTTATAAATTATAATAGGTACGTGTACATATAATTTTATATATGTATAATCTTTTTTTTTTTTTTTTTTTTTTTTTTTTGTATAAAATATATTTCAATAATAATACATTTTTGATTAATAATATAATATTGTTATTAATGAAGTTTATATTAATTAATAATTTTTTGATTATTTAAATACCCATATAATAGTATTTACATCTTATAATTATTATCATTGCGTTCATTAATATAATAATAAAAAAACATTATTCGTGTACAATAATCATAATTAATAAATAACTTAAGAATTTATTTGTTTGTACAGTTATTAAAATACAAATAATAATTTTAAATTTTAAAAATGTATATTTTTTTTATATAATATATATATATAAAATTAAAACGTGACTCGAATAATATTATAATGTATACGTTTATACGTTTATTCATTAAATGTATTAATATTACTAATAAAAAATGTTTAATTCTGAAAATAGCTAAATTTTAATATTTACTCAAAAATTTATTCAAAAATTCAAATATAAAAATGAATTTTTATTTTTATAATCATTGTGTTTAGTTTTCAAAGGATGGTAGTATAAATAATTTTATTTCGAAATTTATACATTCAGTTCATTACATTTCTTTAAATTTAATTAATTGGCACGTACCCTGTACTCTATATAGTTACGAAATTTAATTATATCCAAATTTAATAACGTATTCAATTTCAGTGGAGTAATTTTGATGGTGTAGGGAGTAGCAAGGGGTTGTACTTGCGACCTCTGATTACATATCAGGTCGCAAAGGTATAATTTTTCGACTTCTATATTATTAAAATTACTAAATTCATAATTTTATTTAATATTTAAAAATAATTGTTTTATGATAAAATACAAAATAAACTAGTCGTTTTTATCAAAATTAAGCACCCACTTAATAATAAATTAATATATTATGTACAAGTACAAAATGTATTTTAATTATATAATAATATAATATGATACATGTATTAACATCAAACTGCTAATAATTAATATTGTTACATAAATAATGGAATTATATTATTATCTTAATAACTTTAACGTTATAAATTGGTACATTATTCTTGTAACATAATGTATATTACGTGGCACGTGGCACGTGTATTGTAAGATAATTATTATATTTTTATATTTTATAGATTAAATTTATATTTATGTTTCATAAATTAGAATATTTTATGATTAAAATGTAGTGTGTTTGACAAATGTATTAATTATTTTATATTATTAATAATTATACAATAATTATGTAAAAATATAAATTAAATCAATATCACTTAAAATGATTTTTATTCATTCAAATTCAATTTAACTTATTTTCTATAGTTATGTAGACAAATTTTTTATTCATTTCCTTATTTACGTTTGTGAAAAAATTTATTATAATATAATATTAAAAAAAATAACTTTAATTCTTTATATGTTTTTTTTTAAATAAAAAGTTTACATTTTTACAAAGTAATTAGGTATCTAAGATTTTTCAAATTTTTGAAAATAATTACAAATTTCATTTATTTTTACGATATAAATAACGGTAAATCAATTGTTTCTGAGACCAAGTTAACAGTTAAATCTGCCCAAAAACAATTGAACACAATAAGTAGTGGTTCTTGTACATTATGTAAACAATTAGGGTAAAATAATAATTGTAATTAAAAATATTTTTGAATATTTAATTTTTCAGGATAGTAAATTTAATGAAAAAAGTGATACTGTTAAATTGTAAATTATAAAAAATAAAACATTAAGTACTTATTTCATTAAATAATTGACTTTTTTTAAAATAAATATGTGGACATTTCCGTCAATTTAAAATTTCCTGACTATCATGAGTATAAAATTTAATATGATCGTTTACAATTTGCGATCCCAGAAATTTTGCCCAACTTACGCCACTGTTCAATTATGACGTGACTTGTATTATAGAAAATTTAAAAATTTACGACGAGAATTATTTGTTTAAATAATTGTATCGTCTGACATTTTTTTCCAATTTAAAAAAAATTTAAGAAATTTATAAAAATTTAAGAAATGCACGAAAAACTTATTTAATTTCCCCGTAAACAATATTATTATTACTTTACCGAACAGATTGTAAAAAAAAAAAAAAGTATGAATAAATAAATAAATACCTAAATAAAAAATTATTCGTTTAAACTTTCGTTTCCAATTACTTCCATCTTACGCACAACGGACGATAGTATTATTTATATACCTACTTGTGTTACGCTATAAAATGTATAAATATTTCGATAAATATGAACTATTTTATAAATAATGTTTAATTGGCAATAATTTACGAACATAATACATTACATTGTAGGTAACGTTACGTAGGTAATATTATATAAAACGAAATGAAGTGCGAATAAAAATTATACGAAATCCCGGACTAATTTCCCAACTGACGACAGCCAAGGAAATTATATTCGGCTCACTATTCGTGACGTTAATGTATTCTGGGTCACGTTTGTCGGTGTATATCTTGCCGATCCACTCCAGCATGACCCATAACCACAATTCGTCGTACTTAATGAAATAGCACCCGAATAGATGGATAAACCTTCCTCGGTTAAGTCGCGAGTACTACGATTTCTAACACCGTAACACGTACGACTATAGAAATGTTTAAACTCGTATGCGTGCAACAAACACACACACACACGGGTCTTTCGGTCCATATAGTTTTTATTGTAACTCGCTGCTCCTTGTGTTTTATAATATTATTATAAAATTATTATTTTAAAACGGTATACGGTACAGAATATAATTCGGTAACCCGGTGCGCGGTTAACCGTGAACACGGTTATTGTTATCGGTAGAAAAAAAAAAATTTTTGAAAATAAAAATATCGCCGTCTTCGTCGTTATTTATCGTCCGCCGCCGACCTAACCGTCCAGTGGTTGGTATAAATAAATTTCTTGCACGCGCGCTAGCTAGTGTTCACGCGGTGATTTATGTTCGTGCGCGCGAATGAATCTCGGTCTAGAGAGGTGTTGAGACAAGGGCGAAAATCACTTTTTCAATACGTCGGTATTCCAACAGGTAGAATATTACTGCGCTACCGTGTACAATTTATTTTATTTATATAAATAATATTTTATATAGTGAATATAAAGCGACGGGGTTCCTGAAGCAACGCATATGAGCTCGTATAATTTGATAATATTACTATGTCCAGCTCGTTAATAATGATAATAATAAAAAAAAATTTCGACAGAAGCTTGTTCAGCACATAAGAACGAACAGGGGGAAAAAACAAAATTTTATTAAAATATTATAATATATTATTTTATAAATAATATCTAATCATTTTATTGATGAACGTTGTTTTAAAAAAACCTAACCTAACCTAACCAACTGTTGTGTTATCCGGTAGACAATTGACGATAGTAATGTTAAAAAGAGCTGATACTCCTGCCGCATAGGATACAGGTGTACGAATCATAGAGTTTAATTAAGAATTTGAATGCAATGATAAACCACTGCATTCGAAAAAACGATTCTGACCGAAGTTCAGTCAGATTATAATTTTCGTTTGAACTAAAAATGTCAACTTAAAACAGCTATAAAAAAAAAATTGGAACTTGAGATTTTTTAATTATTTTAGTATGATGTTAAGTAATATGTGAATATACTTCAGTAAAATTTTCAGACCTTAATACCAAAAATTGCCAATTTTATCAAATAGTATATATGTAAAAATGAGAATATTACAAAATATTCAAAGTCCTATATTTTGTAGAAAAATTAACCAAACGGTTCCAAAATTTTACCACATATATATATAGTAGCTATGTGAATACCCAAAAAAATTTTCAAGTCTTTAACTTAAAAATTACTTGAGTTATCGTGAAATATGAAAATCGAACTCGTCGAAATTTCAGTTTTCGTAAAAAATGCCATTTTTTCGTCGTTTTTTCTACCGCTTAGGGTCAATTTTGAGAAATTCGAAAAATGGCTTAAATAAAGTACCAACTACATCCACTTTTCCACCGGAAATATATGCTATTCGTGATAATCGGAGCATTATTTCGGGTCGTAAAAGTGTTTTCATGCATAAAAAAAAAAAAAAAAAAAAAAACAAAAAAAAAAAAAATCACAAATCATTGTAAAATCGCTTCGTTCAGAATCTAAAAAAATTACATTATTTTATAATCGTACGCAAAAAAAAAAAAAAAAAAAAAAAAACTGAAAATGAAAATGAACATTCAGACGTTAAATAATAATATCGTACAAAAAAAATATTTTTTAATAAATCAAAATATTTGCAGTTTATTGAAATACGAATACTTTATAGGAAATAAAACGTTAAAATACAATTTGTACAAATAATATAATTTTTTTTTTTTAAAATTCAAATAATATCGTAACAGTAAAAAAATATACACTATATAGGTACGGATTGTACAAAAATCAATATTGAATAAAGTCGCAGTGGAACTTAAATTAAATTCATTTCTATATAAGAATTTCTGTTAACCCGGCGAGATAAAATAATATGCGTATAAAATAAAAATCTATGTACATATTTTTAGATAGAATGATATAAAACATATTTTTCTTTCCATAAATTAATAACGTGAAAATTGTATTTACGCGTTATATTAATATTATAATATTAATAATATTGCTCGACTACATGCACAGAAATATTCAAATTATGAATTTATTTTATATAATATACGCGTTACGGGTAGGTACGTGTTATCAGATAAATTTCAAGGAAATTATACGCACAAAAGCAAACAGCAATACATTATTATTATATTATACAACGGCACAATAATCACAATATAATGCACAACTTAAACCTCGAGACTCGAGTATTTGTTCACGTTAATTTCATTTATATGTGACTAATACTTTACATTATCAAGAATACAATCTAACGTGTAATTTAAATGTTTTCACGTTGATAATTCATATAATAATAATAATAATAATGTTATACAAACTAAAACAACTTCAAACATATTATCTAAATTAATATGTTTAGCAATAATACGAAAATATAAGCGTAAGAAAAATATAAATGATAAATTGAAAGAATATTTTTTTTAGATAAAACGAGATGAATATCGAATCATTATATTACAAAAAATAAGAAAATTGCATAAATAATATATCAAAAAATCATCATATTCCTATTTTTTTTAAATGTTCATGAGTAAAGTGTCAAGAAATATTCTTAGGTAAATATTTTTTCAAAAATAAATAACAATTAATTTAGTTAATTTTATTTCCTATAGTTTTTTTCTCCAGATTTTCCGATTTCATTGCACCACGAAAATATGTTTGGTGTATACATCATTTATCCAAACTGCATGTTCAGTATTTTTAAAACTTAATATTAACAACTATTCCACGTCTCTTTTGTTCATAACTTTTGAATGTTGTATAAAATAAAGGGACCGTTTTAATTTATAAATAAGTTATTAAAGCTATTTGTCTTCTAGGGAAATCGTGAACTGTAGTAAAAAAAAAATACGTATAAGATTAAGAATTAATCCCGAAGAAACGGCCGAAATGCAATGCGTACATTTTGTATTTTATATTATTATTTCAGACTAAAATTAAACTAAATTGTAACACAAATAGGAATATTTTACACCAAAGAAAAATTATTAATTTTATTCAAAACAAGAACATAAATTATTCACGTTTGTACAAAAATTAGTATATTTTTTTTTTATTATTATTTTTCTAGTCAATGTACAGTATATATACTATATTGTTTTCAGAATTTATGTATATTGAACTAGTATAATAAAAAAAAAAAAAAATATATATAAAATTAGGTTATAAAAGTAAATTGCGACAAAAATAATAGACTATCATAGATAAAATATTAACTTTTATAGATAAATATAACTTTAAAATTATCGATAAAATATTATAATATTTGATATTGTTATACTTTTTATAAGATGTAAAAAATGGTGTTTTTATATATAATAAAATAACTGAACATTTTTCCAGGAGTTTGCACTAACTTTTTCGTAGACAATTAAAGTAATCAGTTTTTTGTTGTCATAAATAAAACGACTTGGCAATGCACCTTTTTGAACATTTGCACTATGGATCTCTAAATGGCCTCTTGGGTATCATAATCTTCCAACTTCGTCATCGTATGAATTTTCATCCATCCTAAGGGACGCTGTTTACGTAGAAATGTCAAATAATATAATTCTCTACGCGTATACAGAATAACAATGTTTATAACCACAAAAATGTCTATTATAATTTCAATAAGTAATATTTTCGGACAGATTTTGAGTGGTTAAAAATTAATAAGTTATAAAAAGCAGTTCCTCTTATTATAATTTAAAATTGAAATAACCTAATAATTGAAGTACTAAATGGATCCACTCTCTATCAAAAAAATATCCAATTTGTGGTAATTGAGATAATATTTCTAATCAAAATATGTCTTCCTGTCATTTTTGGTAGTTATTCATTTCGCATAATCACAATTTCGAACATATTAAAAAAAAAACAACTTTAATAAAATACAAACTAAATGTAATTCTCTATCGAATAATATACTTTATTCTAAGTATCCTTAATTAAAAAGTCTTGTTATACAAACTAAAATGGAAATTCACGCGTAATTTTAAAACCAATACAATATCTTCACTGCTCTCAGAAATTTATAATCTAACATTAATCTATTAAACCCTAAGTCAAATCTTAATTTCACTGTTATTAATAACTTCACTGCTAAATTATAATATATAAAGATTACAATTCAAAAATATAATCATCAATTTATAAATACGTTTAATATGCCTATTTTAAAATAAAATGGATATTTTATATACCTATTGGCTAATACGAGTAATAGATTGTGATAAATATATGCAATATTAATATTTTTTGTGATCGCTAGATCATTTTAATCTTTAAATATATTATTATTTTTTTTTAGTTATTCGCATTAAAACCATTATAGGATATTTCTATTACAATCTAAATTATTAATATTTATAAAACTAATCTTATTTATTATTAATTAACATTTTATAATATATCATGTAGTAATGGAAATATATAATATTCTTATATTGAAGATTTTTCATCTGAAAAATAAGTTAGATCAAAGCTACTTTGGTTTGGAAGTAATTTTCATACATATAGGTATAGTATAATTCCCAAGGCTAATGGAAAGATTACATGAAAGTTAATTGCTATACCTCTTATAGAATTTTTACCATAAAATATTTTGTATATGAAGCATTTACCTATATATTATTAAAAAAAAAAATATTGCATAATTATTTTTAAAATTCTACAAAAATAATGAATGAATATAATATTTTTTTATTTCCCTCAATCATTAAAATTATTATATTTATTATGCAATGTAAAAATAGCATATTATATTAAATATACAGGTTTATGTATATATATTTATTTTAGATTTTGATCGAAGCGAAAAATGTGTTGGTTTTACAATGATTTGTCTTTTTTTTTTCTTTTATGTCTGAAGATACTTTTTCGACTCGAAAGAATTTTCCGATTTTCACGAATAGCATATGTTTCCGGGAAATTGGATGTAGTTGATACTTTATTTGGGTTATTATTCGAATTTCTCAAAATTGACCCTATGCGATAGAAAAAACGACATTTTTCACGAAAACTTTAATTTCGACGAATTTGATTTCAATATTTCACGATAACTCGGTCAATTTTGAGCTAAGATACTTTAAAATTTTATTGGGTGTTCACATAGGTACTCAATATAATATGTGATAACAATTGGAACCGTAACATTAATTTTTCTACGAAATATAGAACTTTGAATATTTTGTAAAATTATCGTTTTTATGTATTATTATTTAATGTTTGATAAAATTGGCAATTTGGGTTTTAAGATTCAAAAATTTTACTGAAGTATACTTACATAATACTTAATAAGATATCAAAATATTAAAAAATCCCATGTCTTAATTTATTTAATATTTTTTTAAAAATACATATATTTTCTGATGAACTTTGCTTAAAATCGTGTTTCCGAATGTAATGATTAATCAGTAAAACACTATCCATTGGTTAGACCTGTATCCCTTGTATATCATTTTCAGCTCTTTTCAAATTTTATCGGAACAAAAATGTACATATGTTCATTACGTGTTTTTATAAATTATGTTATAAAAATTTATATTTTATAACAAAGTAAATTTTAAAAATATAAGTACTTGTTTGACATTACAGTTTTATTCAATTACATAATAATGTTATTATAATTTATAAAAATGTCTACCTGCATAATGTTAAATTATATTGAACAAAATATAATATTTACTTACTATTTAGTTAACTTAATAATAATAATACAACAAATGAAATAGAACAAGAAAATGCTTTTAATTTCGACTAATATGATAAATGACAAAAGCTGAATTTTATTTCTACCATTGCTTTTGTAAATATAAGAACATTACTATTAAGTTAAGAAGGAACTATTTTTCGGCGACATTTGTCAATGTAATTATGTCTGGAAATGAAAGTGTCGTTTGCTTAGTCACCATTGTTGTTGACGTATTATTGCGTTGGTCAGCCTATAAAATGTATTGACGTAGGTAATCTATTGGAAAGAGGTTGTTAAATATTCTCTCGACGAGGTACATTTATTCGAAAAAAAAAATATAATATAAATATCTTGATCATTTTAATTAATTATAATATGTTTTAACATAGGACGTTTTAATTTTTAATTTTAGGTAACAAAACGTTTAAAACAGAATGATTATTTTAAATGAAATAAAAAAAAAAAAATTTCGCTTTTATCAAATTAAATATGTTTATACGAAGGGAAAAAATTGATGTTCCGAACTACTAAATTATAATAATAATTTTAAATAAATATTTTTTTGATATTTATACATATTATAATTTAATGGTTTTTTGCTATGACACAAAAATAAAATAAAAAATTGATCGCATGAAAATGTCTTTGAATTTTATATGCATAATAATATATTAAAATAGGTAATTTATTATTATTAACATAAATAACGTCTTATCATAATATAAAAAATTTAATCATGAATAGAATTTAATAGAATTTTTATGTGTGTAATTTCACGTACAGCGTAGCATTAGAATACTATTATAGATAAACATTAAATATTTACTATGCTTAATGCCAAAAATTATATAATTCGAAAAAATACCTTAAATGTAAAGAATTTTATAATAATTATAATGTTAAATAAAATTAAAAAATATTTTTATTTGTATTTGAAAAAAATTGTATTTACTTTAATATTATAGAACATAAAATTTATTGGCGTTAAAAAATTATTGGCGATTAAAATAAATCGTGTAGTGTGCACCTAATTATCGTAATTTGGCACTTACGTATAACTCATCCCAGAATATTAATAAAAAAAAAATGTAAAATACAATTCTTCCTATCGATGATATTTACGTAAAATTATATTAAATATTGATAACGTCGTGTACTTTACCTTTACGGATATAATATTACGTTACAATATTTGATGTTTATAGACAATATTATTATTATGATTATACGAGTATTATTGAAATATAATCTCTTTCTCATTCTAATCTTTTATCAAGAAATAATAATTGAAGATTGAACTTAATCAAAACCATTTTCTCCGCGGATTCTATAATAATAATTATTGTAAGAGTATTCAGTTAATTACTCGTATTAATATCACAATAAGATTATAATATCAGAGATATGCATAATACGAGACGTAATTAAACGTATATAAATATGATAATTTGTTTGAACATTGTCCGTTTTATATTTTAATAGTAAACCTATGGTTTTATATATTGTACAAATAAATTTACAGTACTAAGACGATAAGAGTAATGGATGGAAGTCGTAAACGATAATATTCTGTTTGATAACGTCTTAAACCCAGTCCATAAAAAATAATAATAATAATAATATAAATTTAATATATTTTTATAACAATTATCTATGTTTTGTATTGTTATCGACATGGAAAACAATCGGCTCACATAACAAAATATATGTGTATTTTATATACATTACAATATAAACATAAAGCGCATTGCCGGAACATGAGCCAAAATAATTTTTTTTTTACCATAACCCTAAAGCTAGAATAAAACCAGTTTATCGCCAACGATATAAATCTAAGATAAGATATAAGATTTTATTTATTTTTTTTCCCCCTTCGTACAAAAGTGTGTGTCTATACTTCGCGTTACCGAGACATTCCGTTTAAAGGCGTTTTTTCATATCTCTGCCTAACCTAAATGCCGAGACATCCCTATTATTATTATCGCCTCTGTCGCCGATACATTTCTTTTCTTTTTCATTATTTATTTCTTTTTTTTTTTTTACGCACTTTTTCCGTTTCTCTACATCGTAAAATCGAGCTACAGTCTTCTCCCCGGTCTACGGCGGAGAGAGCCACGAACACATTATAGTGTGTTTATGACGAGGAAACTATCAGTTTTCTTTTTTCTTTTTTTTTTTATTCTTAACGTGTATTCCAAGCCATTTGCTTAGTGACCGTATTTTATCACCTACATTTTGACACAGGGTGTATAGTTACTTAATGTATATTATTACGATATGTGTATGTCCAAAAAGAAATAAAAAAATATATATCAGAAAAACTCATTTTAAATATTGTAGACAATTTCCAACTAAAGAACATTTGAACGCTAAGGTCATTTCAACTTGATTTCCCTGTGGTGCATTCTTAACGATAACTACTGATAGGTAAATTACATATCGATCATTTTTTTTTTACTGAATTACATACATAATTTAACATCTGCGATTAGAAAACGGTTTAAAAACAATATTTTTTTTATTTTGAAAATTGATGGTACCTATAGATATATTTAAACATAAATCCACGACGATCACTATAATATTATAGTAATATTACTTAGATAATGATTAATTTTTAATTAATAAAAATGGATACTTTTCTTAATTCAATAAAAATTACATTTTTATTAAGTTAAAAATTAAGATCAAAATAATTATAATATAAAATATATAACCGTATGTCATTTTAAAAATATACTGAACTTTTCTTATAAACTATTATTTCTTGTCTCTCTTAAGTTATTATGTAATTAAATACTATAAATTTCATATATTTAAAAAATAATATCTTCACACAAATATTAAAATTAACATTGAAGATATAGGTATTAACTATAAGTTTAAAACTATCTTTGTTTATAAAATAGAAAGTTTTCCAGAATTCTATTTTACAGAAAATAATATAATTTTACTGATCATACAAAAAAATACAAAATCATAGAAAAAAAAAACTCTAAAATTTTTAATTTTATACTTCCGCTTTGCTTGGTTGATTAAATTTACATATCAATTATACTAGATTTGTACTCAAATACTCAATACTGCATTTATACAAATGTATAACATATAGATACTAAAATATGTTAAATTATTGTTTTGCTTAAGCAAAATCACACACAAGTACACAACCTTTCTATCGCACAGTATTTATTGTTCTGTTTTCTACCAAGTCTGACAAAGTACGCTCGTTTAAGGAAACTTTAGAATTGAAACTAAAATTTTAAGTTGGTTGAGTTTAAAGTTAATCTACATTGGTTTGAAAGTTACAAGTACTTTCATTTTAAGGAAGGAAAAGCGCCGTTAATTCGAAAATAATTGGTAAACCATAGGAATAAATGGCAAATTGAAATATAATTGCTAAATTTATCATAACATAGATCATTGCATTCAAGTTTTCCTACCTACTCAAGGTTTGTTATCAATATGTTATAAACCAAAAAAGTTTTCCCATTATTTAGTTTTTGAGTCATGATAATAACTATAATATTTCAACTTTATACAACGTTACGAATCAGTAAAAAAATATTTCTGAAGTTTCCATAACTTTAGTATTGTAATTAAAATTAAAATCGTAATATCGTACCATAAAAACATACGAGATACGAATTAAATAATATTTTACATTAAAAAGTAATATATTTAGATAAGTACCTACATAAAACTATTAAAACTAAATAAATATAATTAAAAAAATATCAATATGGCATTCATAAATAATAAAATTTATTACTTTATCTCAAAATGTTTTTAGTTTGGTACATTAAATAAATATTTAAATCACATAATATTACTTTTATACACAATTATAACAATTTCAAATTTATAATAGGTATATACAAATCATAAAAAGCAGTCATTTCTATAAATATAGGTAATTTAAATATAGAAGTCCTAAGAAAATTTATCATATATTCATGTGATATACAATATTATAATTTAATATTTTGAAAATATAATTTTAAATATAATCTATAATCCGTATTAATGGCGTTTTTGAGCTTGATAACTAAAACTAAAAATAAGTACATTTTATAGAATATTATTTTAAAAAATATAAGACTTTTTTTTTACTTAATACAATACTCTGGATGGATTCATAAACATTTTAATTTAATTTATATTAAAACGGTGTTTTAGGTGGTAGGTTTCACTACAGGTATCATTAAATAATTACTCAATTTGGTTACGGTACCATGCTGGTCTTTATTCACTTTTACTATTATTATTATTATTATTATTATTTTACAAGGAATACTATTAAAAACTTAAAAAACACCGGCGTACGAAGCTAAAGTTAGCTTCAATATTCAGATTTTGTGGATCCAAATATGTCGCTCTATTTATGAGTGGTGAGACGCGTTACTCTACAGGAATTACAATACTCTGTCTATAAGTCAAGTATTCTTCGTGAAAGTCCTGGTACAACAGGCCTAATAAGTAGGATGTTATTTTAAAATTCGGAAAAAAACTATTTTAATATGTGTTCGGAATTGTACATCAAACCCAAGGAATGCAAAAGATCTGCTAATGTGGTTGTTCCGGATCGTCTTCGATGTTCGGGCTACTATTGTCGAGTAATGGTCCTTCGTTCACAATGGTGTGGCTTTGATTGTCAACGTCTACTCGCTGATCCGTCACGGATAACACTCGGATACCAGCCGTTTGTTCGTCCGAAATCTGAATGTATGGTACTGTGTCTCAACTTATACACTCTCGGTGAAATGTGATAAAGAACCGTGATAAGGCTGGGCACGATCTTAAGCTGGCGGCACGCGGCAGTCTGCGGAGTTTAATTGGTTTGTCCGTAGCTGTCAGCGCTCGTGTACGAGTTTGTTACGAGTCCGAATGCACGGTACTGTGTCTCAACTTATACACTCTAAGTAAGGTGTAACAGCGGACTGTGTTCGGACTGGACGATGATCGTACGCTGACGGCGATCGTCGGAGTTTCCGTAGTCTTGAGTCCGGAGTCCTGAAGATGTTGACTGGACTGCTGTTGTGACTGGAATGAATAATTTCGGTAGGTCGTTCGCCTTTTATGCTATTTTCGAATGTGACGAGCTTCTTTGATTGGTCGTTTAATCACAGCTCGTCATTTCGCGCTTGGTTGTGTTCGTGAATGCGCGTCTACGATTGGACTATATTATCTTTCTACTGTACCGCCTAGTAAACCTCTGTAATATTTTAGGTTAGCTTTAAAAAGAGCCATTTCGGTTTAAGCTCCGTATAACACCATGCAGCACGTCACCCAAATATATATTATAAAACGCTTATATTATTTTTTATCTGGCATAAAATACACATCTGAAGTTAACATAAATATATTATATTATAATTATTATATTATATGATACGAAAATTACTTTCTTTTCTTAATGTAAGGTACAAGGTAAGGTACTAATTATATCAACAAAAAATACTTAATTTCTTTTGAGAATTTTATGAATATACACATAACACAAGTACCTAAATGAAATTAAAAACAATTGTTATCAATACTATTCAAAAATGAATAATTATTTATAATAATATGTATCTTATTTTATCTAAAAAAAAAAAATAATAATAATATTTTTACTAAAACAATATTTTATACAGGTATAAAATATCGTCTTAAACCTGGTTTGGATATTTTTGCAAGAATATAATAACGGCTATAATAATTTTATAATACATTCATACCATAGATGTTTTGAAAGTCTATATAATATTTTAATATTTATATATCAAGGCCAGACGAGCTAGACATTATTATTCATTGTTAACTACTGTTTGTGAACAAATGCCCATTTGTATAATGAATATAATTATTATTCTAAATCATATTTTGATACTCATGTATTTATTTTATTTATATTATACTTTTCAATGCAAAATACCCTTCTGAATTTATTACCTAAATCACGCAAGAACAATGGTTGTTCGACATAACAATATATAGATGATAAAAACAATTTCGTAGTCGTGTGTTTATAAAAAAAAAAAAAAAAAAAAAAAAAGGAATTGAAACGACATTGAGCGCTGACTGGTGGGATGATAAAAAAAAAACAAAAAAATAAAAAATAAAAACAGGAGAGTCATAAAAAAAACACCCAAAACACTCTCGTTTTTGTTAAAATACAAAATACGTGCACGTCAAAAACAACGAATCGACGATGTATTGTTATGGGAAATCTTATAAATACGTGATAAATGTACATGCAATCTTACGGTTGATATATTTTTAAACGAACACGATTTAATTAAAATAAATACGATTACTTGATAACAAGATTCGATAAATATTTATAGGTACGCATAAATACATAATATTTTAATATTATAATATATAATCAATACTACGCACGTACAAGTTAAAAAGACAAAATTAAAATATGGATATTTACTTTAAAACTTAAACGCTCGGTATCTAAAATGAAGTTTAAACAAACTTTTTAATCAAGCCTATATATTTAATTCGGACTCTATAATTATTAATTACTTGATAATTATTTCAAAATACATTTATATAATATTATAAATACGATACGATATTAATTATGATGTTTACGATAATTTATTGAAAATTTTATTTATGCATGAAAATAAAATAAAGTTTAACCGAGTACAAAAATGTTTGTTATTTAATTATAATATCGGTAAAAAAAATTGACATTTCGATACAATTTTGATACGTTTGAATCGGCCAAATTATAATGTCAGATCGATCGCTGCAGGTATTTTTTTAATTAACTCGGACGGAGGTATAATAATATTTGGAACGCAAAATGTAATATATACCAGTAAATAATTGTGTTATATCATTATCACGCTCGTAACGACAATCGGAAGTTCCGCGTACCGAGACTGAATTTTTTCACAGTATTTCTTTTGTGTTTCGGAGAATTCAGTCGGGCTCGAAACACGATAATTGAATAATATCGTGTTATATATACAACTTTACTATACCTACCTATGTTATAACGATAATATTATATACCTAACGAGTCGTTTATCGTGAAAAATTGAATTTCTTATTATAAAGTCTTATTAAATATATTTATTATGTAACATTATTACCGTGCGTTATGAATAATAAATTGACACTCGGGTGTGCCGCACAAAGTTGTACAAACTTACTCGTAATACTATTATATACGCACGTGATATTATGTAGGTACCAAAATAAAATTACGTCGTGAAAATTTTTCCAATCCACGCGGTGTGTCCTACGTATGACACTCCACGCTCGGGTAGTCTCTCGTGTTATATACGCAGTACATTATTAACACTGTTACGCGACTACACCCGAGCGGTTAATAGAAAATAATTCCATTATATCATGGCGTTTCGCGCCGGGTCGGAGATGGGTCAACCGTTTATAATTTGTCGTCCGACGTTTTGTGTTGTTATATACACGAAGCAATAATAATATTATTATAGTGTACGGTAATAACCAGACGATAAGAAACGGTCGTCGGTATAATTTCAATGAGATAAAACAACGCCGTTCAAACGGAAGACCACACACTAGAAGAGACTGTGATGATCATAAAATAGGAAATCCGCCGACGGGCAAACCCGTATGTAAAGGTGACGCGGTGAACAATCAGAAACGGTCTTCAAATTTTCTTCACGACAACACTTCAACAGGTTATTGTGAATTAAACAACAAAGACCTAAGAAGCAGTAAGAACAAGCCGAAATTACAAGACAACGCATACGATCCAACATCAATTGATGGCCGACCAATTCACAGCGAGAATCCGAACAGGGTCCGCCGGTCATACGGCACGCACACTACGTGTATAAGTTGAGACTCAGCGTCGTACGTTCGGATAACTACTGTTGCTAAACAATGAAGTCGCTGTTCGGGTTGCGACCAAAATTTTCTGCTCACAATTCCTGTCGGACCCGGCAGAAAAGGCGAATCCCAAGGGTAAAGTTTATCATTCAGTCGCACGGTGACAGGTCGAACGGCTGCATATCGACCAATTGCATATCCAACCCGACGTAGAGGTCACTCACATAGTCACAAAGACTATATTTGTATTAAAATTAAATACCAACATTACTTCCCCCAAGGTACCAATTTTACCTCTATCCAGTTTTTCCGTACTGCGTCACGACCACTGCTCAAATCAGTCTACTGAACGCTAGTATCCTTTCCCCCAATGCCCCAAACCATACAATTAAAATGTATTAATTTTAAGACGCCCCACGTTGTAATACGATGTCACCGACCGGTCGCCCAAACCGAAGTCTCAGTCCACAGGCGATACATAAACGCGGTCCCATAATATGTACATATTATAATGTATTTCAGAGAAAAATAAACGCAGCGTTATTACCATAAATCGCCAGGGTTGTTATTTTATAGCAACGTTGGCCCCGTTTCAAATATAATTTTAATTGTGCGCTGGAAAAACAAGTTGGCAACACTCTCCACTAATAATAATAATGATAATAATTGTTATTGTTGTTATAAAATATCATCGTGCGGTAATTACCTTGCGCCGGGGCGTAGATGTTCAAATACAGACAGTCCTCGCTCTGGTTCTGCAAGTACGGCAACAGGCGGCGCAAGTACTGCACGCGGCCGCGGGCCATCGTCTTGAGCGCGGCAGTCTCGTCGGACACGTTTGGCAACCGTTGCGGGCACACCGGGCCGAACCGGTCGGCCACCTTGACGCCGGACCACAAAGACCCGGTGACCGGTGGCATGAACCGCAGCGAACCGACCGGCGGGGACGCGTACGGCACGCCGCGAAACATCTCCACCGCGTCCAGCCGCCGGTTGTCGGGCGTCACGATCACGCCGCTAACGTCGCCGTATTTGGTGCGTACCACCCGGCTGGACGTGAGCGCGGCACTCACGCCGCCGAAGACGAAAGCCACCAACAGCCACCACGGTGGCACCATGGTTGTCACCACCGCCGCCGACGATATCGATGCCGACGACGACCGTGACAACGCTAATAACGGAGCCCTGGAACGTCAGCCATTACGCTCGTTCCGTCATCATGATCATAATAAAATATATTATTATTATTAAGATCAATTGGGAGTTGGGACGTTCACGTTGCGCCCGCACTAAAACCGCCTTCACTACTGTAAAAAACAAAAAATAACAATAATAAATAAATAAATATTAATATTAATATTGTAAAATAATTATTGTAAAACGAGTTAACGTGTAAACCGCGTTTTAATTCAATTATAAAATAATTATAAATTAAAGTTTTATATTTTATCGATTCAAAAAAAAAAAAAAAATAATAATAATAATAATAATTTCAACTTCTAATACGATTATTATTAATTCGAGGTATTTTGTTTTTTATTTTAACGCTTGCGTTTAATTTTTTATTGTATAAATAATAATTATAATTTTTTTTTTTTTTTTATTTATAAATACTATTTTTTTCGATCTTTTATAATAATTTATTATTAAACACAAAAGGTTCTTAAAATAAAAAATATTTATTAGGCAGTTAATAATACGAAGTTACTTTTTTGTCTTTTTTATTTATCTTGGACGTATTATTATTATAGTACCTACGCGAATTATAGAAAAATCGAAATTATATTTAAATTTTTTTTTTTTCGTTTCCGGGAATATATAATATAATATCTATTTAAACGTGAAAACGGCCTTGAAATATCATAAATTCCACATTACATATTTATATTTTAAAAATATTATAATATTCGTTTTTTAGTTCTTTTTAAATTCCAAATAAATTCAGCGGGCTCTGTGTTAATTCTTTAAAAACACGAGTCGAGTAATTTGGATCAAATTTACATTCTGAACGAAAAGAGGAAAATATTTTTTTTTATATATTTAAATTTGATATCGTAAACTTTAAGTTACGATTTTTTATTGAACCAATATTCAATCGCTGTGTTATTATTATTATGCAGTGATATAATACGATTTAAATTGTTATACGAATAACATGGAAACCGCACGTGTTTTCTGCATTTATTTTCTAATAAATATTCGTTTACCTGCAGTTTTGAACGACATTGATTTAAAAATATATTATATAAATATTACACTCGTTCGGATATTACGAATAAGCCGTTATTATATTTTTGTTCCTCGGTCATGATAATAGATAGAAAAATAATATATTATATTTTATACGCAAATAAAAAACAAATAAAACGTCTTTCTCTCCTTATATATTTTATTATAACTTGCGCAAAATTATGAAAATCTAACCGTGTGCGAAAGTTTTTACTTTTTGTACTAATTATTGTTGAAATTATTCACATCGACTTCGATAAGAAATATCGTGGAAAGTATTTCGGTCTTGGGCATACGTTTGACAGGGAAAATTTAGTTATTTCACAATTGGTAGAAGAAGTACAAATACAAATACAAATAATAATTTTATTATACATGAACGGAATAAGGATCTTTTTAATCACGATTGTTTAATATTTGTGTTTTAGGTACTTCTAATTACAATTGTAGACCATTTAACGGAATTAGTATCCCTGAAAGTTTGTACACACATTATTTAATTAAACTTCGTGTTTTGCATGCCTACGGAAATAACGATAAAGTTGTACTAGCATGACATCTTTCAGTTGATAAAGCTGTATTTTATAAGACTCTGCATAATATGTCTAAGACGCGCGATGACGTTCAACGACAATTATTATATTATCAAGTTTAACGTCGACACGCAAATATATAATAATAATAATAATAATAATTATTATTATATTATTATTATTATTATTATTATTATTATTATTATTATTGTTATTGTTATCATGTATATATCTAAATTCGTGCTTAAGTATATATATATAAGTCTAATAGATTTAATTCGTTAATCTGTTTATAAAGTACGAATTAATTATAGTTTCGGTTTTGCGAAAACACTCGTTCAAGTACGTTTATCGTAAATCACTGATGTAACATATTCTACTGAAATATAAATTATTACTTTGTTCGACGGCGTAGAGTTTTAAAAGTATTTCGGCCTAACTGTTTACGAAGAAAAAATATATATATATACGTATATAATATATTGTACAGGCGATGGAAAACATTAATTTCGGTGATGTCGGATCGATCATTCGGCACCGTGAAAAGATGTAAAAGGAATATACACACTTCAATTCAAATTACTTGTATCCTATACACGTGCCATATGCTAATGCATATAATAATTTCGTATTTTTATAACATTAAATGAAACATACCGATTTTGGTATAGAAATGGTATATAAACCGTGGTATATTATGAGTATTATGTATTATATCACATTATGTTATTTTTTATTTTTTTTATTCCACTTCCCAAATCCCAATACAATATTGTGTACGTATTTACACCTATATTAAGTTTATGAAGTTTTAACGGATAGGATTTCGTTAAATACACGAATTTCACAAAACTCTATTCAACGTATCAAAAGTTTAACTGTGTAAAACGTATTGTAACGGTAAATACAATATTATCAATTGATTATTATTTAAAAAATTTAAAAAAAAAAAAATAATAATACGTTTAACAATCGATTTGATCGATATCACAACGAAAAGTAATGCATGTCAAATATACCTACTTTATATCGTGTACCCGTCTGTTTACGTTTAATGACTTTTTTAATCAAAATTTATTTACTTTAAATTCAAAAACAAATATATATAATATATATCAGTCATACTCGTGTACATCATTTATTGATGCATTTAATATTTATATTTTATACATAATAATATTATGTATTTATTATTTACTATGCTTTTTTTTTTCATATATAAAACATTATTTCATATTCGATTTAAATATTACAAACAATATTTAATATGATGGACTATATTAATATAAAATTCGATTAAAAAAATAAAATAAAATAAAAATATGACTTATAAAGATAATTTAAAGTTATAATCGAAAAATTAAATATTTGTAAAGCAAAAAATAAATTTTAGCAAAAAAAAAAAATCTTCACATAATGTATAATAATATGAATGAAAACTAAATATTATGCTATATTTAACTTAAACATAGTTATTTACATACAATTTTTAATTGTACAAATATTCATCTCGTTTATTTAAAGATAAATTATTATTATACCTTTTATGTTTTTTTTTTTTTTTTTTATATCAAAAATCAGCATTTAAATAAAAACATTACCTAATAAATATTTAAATTTATTATTAAGGTTATAATGAAAAATAAAAATAAAATAATGATTTGATAACGCCACAATGTGTATATAAAAAATACCTGTATAAATATTTAATTTATAGGTGAATAATATTAATCATATGTGATTAAAACTTGATATTTGTATTAAAAAATATCCTACAGATATGAGTAGGTGTTCCATATCTTTATCCAATCGATGTACGAAGAGATAAAAATAAAAATAAAGAAAAGATTAAAGAGATTTAAGAGAAAAAGAAAGAGATTAAAAATAATTATGTGGTATTAACAATAATATTGGTAGTAATATTTGTGTACCTTTTAAAATGACGTATTACAGTCATTGAAAAATAAAAGCACATTACTTTGTTATTATTATCATTTTAAATATTAGAGTTAGCAAATAAAATTAAACTTAAATCGATTATAAAACATAATTCGACAAGTGAAGTTAGATAAATTGTAGAATAATTAGAAAAGACAACCTAAATTTATATTGGATTTGGCATCCGTTTTATATTTTAAAATAGTATACTATTTATTTTAAGTTAAATTAAGGTTAAATTTACATAATTGAAAACTCTAATAATGATAAAATCACGTTTTTCATGAATGTAAACGTAATGGAAAATCAGAAAATTCTCATTTATTCATATAGAAATTATAGTAGATAAATCTATAAAATATTCGATCGAAAATAATCATTGTATGTAATTAGTTTTGCATTTATTTTATTATTAATATAAATATTTGTAATTTACAAATTACAAATACATCAACTTGTAAATAAGACATCGTGTTACAAAGGTAATGAAGACAAAAATTTGGAATCGTACAATAATTTGTATAAATCACATTAATATAATAATTAATATAATAATTTAGAAAGAATTTAATCACTCAGTAATGTGATAATAACTTATTACTTACATTATTATTACAGTAATTATTTTTTTAAAAAAAATAAACATATCTTTGCTTAGTTATCCTTAATCAGTCGGTGACTTCATTGATGCTTTAAATAATGTTATCTAAGGAACTTCAGGCAATGGAACCATAACTTTATACAATATGGTAGATTAGAAGTTTTTCCTATGTCCGGCGTTCGAGTGAGTTGTATACGGAATCCAAAGAAAACACGAGAGGATAAGAAAGATCTGCGGTTGAGATAGTCTATCGCCAATAATATAATTGATTAACCATTGCAAATTTACAATATAATAATACGTGTTGTTTATGGTTCAAGTTTGATTATACAATTTTTAATCAAATGACTTCTTTATTTTACCATGGCTGCAAAGATCTGTATTAATGTATTATAATATTATTATTACCTAATTATCTTTATGATAAAAGAAAGTAATTATTTTCATTTATAATATTAATAAACAATTTATATTGTTAAATTTGATATTTTCTCGTAATATAAAGTATCATTAATTATTATAATATGAAATGAATTAGAGAGTGAAAATTATTATGGTACAAAAATTGTGAAATTTAAATATACTTTCGCAATGCTTTATCTAATATTTTCCTTATTTCTATTGTATTATAGTATTTATACAATAATTATCTTGTCAAATTTAATTAACTGTTAATTAAAAAAAAAAAAAAAAATGAGGTATTCAACTAACATTTTTTATTATTTAACGCAAAAAGGTTTTTTTTTATATGGATATATTATATTGATTTTGCTACACACTAATGTAATCTTTTCTTTGCACCTTGTGCTATTATAGTAATATTCGAGCATAAGGTTGTGTTTTGTAATACACCAACGTTTTCATTTTAGAAGGAATAATCGTAAAATCTTATTAACATTCAAATAAAGTATACATAAAAAATATAATGTAATGTAAATGATAATAATTATTTTTGTAATAACGTATTATCCTTTTATAATATAAAATTGACATGAACATATTACGTTATTATGTAAACCTACAGAATAAAATAATTTGACTACGCTTCATAATACAAATAAACTTTTAATTTGAAAATAAATTTTAATTTAATAGGATAATATAAAAATAAACGAACTGAATATGGATTAATATAATATTATTTTATTCGTATTATATTATATAAACAATAGACTTTAGAGCCGAGAGCCAATTTTTTTTTTTTTTTTTAGTGTGATAATTCATGGAATAGTATTGGTATTAATCGTTATTAATAATAATAATAATAATAATATAATATATTAAATTAACTTGTAAATAAAAAAAAATTACATAAATCTTTTATAAATAATAACTTTTTCCCCGTATATCACAAACAAATATTTAAATAATAAAATTCATTGCTAATTCTATCAATTTCTCCGAAAAATTATATAATATGCAGTTCAACGACTAAATTGAAAAAACTTCTTACGACTTTAAATTGAAAAAATATCAGAGAAATTTTAATTTAAAATTTGGCCGGTGTTGATGTACATGTATCAACAATAATGATTACACAGAAGACTCCTTAAAAATTTGTACGTGGGTGGTTATTTTGGTTGAGGTTACAATTTGTAATTTTATCTTAATACCGTATAGTACTCATATTTTACAAGAAAATGTTTTAGAAAATACATTGAATTAGCATTCATCGAGTGGTACATTTTGTTATTTCTGTAGATCGAAAAAATTGTAATATCGTGTATTATTTATAGCAATATATTTTGACACTTTTTGTAACTTTGTAGGTGTGAGTTGAACAATTAGTTTAAATTTTTATCTCTAAAATCAGAAAGTTCGTGACATCACTGTTCAAAAAGAGCTTAGAGTGATTATGTTAATAAAAAAAAAAAAAAAAAAAAAAAATGAAGTGTCGTATAAAAATATTCCACGTATATTTTATATATTATATATTTCCATCATTCATATAATAATATTATATTCTAAACGTTGCAGAGGTGTTTTCGTTACAGCTTGTTTGTATGCGCTGCTACTGTTGCCGGCAGACTGGACCGTAATTTCGTTGATATTTCGAAGTTTTAGTGGAAAGTTTTGTCTCGGTCAGGTGGTATTAGCAACTTGGTACCCTACAGGGTGGTGTAGCGCACGATTGACCCACACACAAACTCTCAAAGCGTGGTGGCGTTAATTACATTTACAAACTTTCACCTATATGTACTTTATGCAAATCAAAAACGTCCAAGAGTTTCCACAACAGCCAAAAGCCAACAATAATGAAAAATTTCAAATTAAATTTCGCCCATATACCTAAATAAACATGATAAACGCATATTTTATATTATAGTACATACCTACTTACATTTTTTTTTTTTTTTTTTTTGGTCATTTATATTTTAGACCTTCAATAAACAGAATAGAATTCTATAAATACTTGATAATATTTAAGAAAAATTATATTCAAATGACATAAAAAATTCAAATGTATTATAGACATCACACTAGTTGAAAATTAAGCCAATCACAGTATTTTGAAGAAATTCATTAAACAAATTATAAATCGATTGGTGAAATTAACTCGTGGAGTTTAAAACCTATAATTATGAAACTAATCATAATTGATAATAAATAAATTGTATGCAGTAATCTTAAGTTTATTAAAATATTATAAATAATTTACTACACGCCTTATTGTGTAAATAAATACAATTTATGACTTATGAGTTATAAAACATAGATACTTAAGGGAGATTTGTAATTTCTATTAAAAAAAAAAACCAATATAAATTATGTGCCTATAGGCATTTACCGACCTACATTAATAAGTATATTAAAAGTATTTAATTTTTCACAAAATTCTTTAAAAAAAAAAATTATAATAATAATAATAACAATTATAAAATTCATTCATATTATTCATATTACTCTCATTATATAACCAACACTATTTTTAATATGCATACGAATTTGAACTAATGTTTGAAAAACGTAAGATGTTACAAGATGTGTAAAACAAGAATAACATTGTTTTCACGTTGTAATTAATTTACAGGAAAGGTTCCATTAAGAAATATAACACCATATTTTTGTTAAAATATGAGTACCAGTACCTAATTCAAGCTATAGTAACTTTAATATCTCATTCAAGGTCAAAAATAATTAATTATTAATTTAATATGTACACATGTCACTAATATTAATTCATCAAAAAGTAATATGAAATATTGTTTGAAAGATGTAAATATTTTAATATATTACCATAATATATTCATAATCATTCTTCACCTAATATCTAATTTTGTGAATTGAAAATTATACGAATGCAATAATTAAAGAAAAAAGAAAAAAGACAGAAGTTATGTTAGTCATCATCAAAATAATAATAATAATAAATATTATACTTACAAAGAATTAATGCAATGAAATATAAATATATTATAACTAAACTTTTACAATGATTAATAAGATAACATAAAACATACCACATAATATTTTACAACCTCTTAAAAATAATACACAATATGACCTTATTACGATTAGTTTATAAGTATAAATAATTTAATATTTTAATAGAAACACTTAGTGACCAAATGGTAATGAATAAAATAATTAATTATCATAAATCATCTCCTAAATTAATAAATTTTAGTTTATGTTTTTTTAAGTTAATTTATGAGAAAATTATATTATTTTAAGTAATCTAATAATTAATTGATAGATCTGTCAAATAATGATCTTATAATTATTCTTCAAAATGTGAAGAATGAAATAAAATAATTTTAATACTTAGTAGTGTTAATTAATAAATTTAGTAACATTATTTTATAATAAATTAAATCTCTGTTTCATGTCTAATAACTTTATGCATAAACATGTCATAAGTTTTCAAATTTAGTTTATTAGACTAATAATTTTACACGCATAATAAAAGTAAGATTACATTTTTATTGTACTCATAGGCAGTTTTCTTCCTTTATGCTATTATAATTATTATTTATTTTTTTTTTTTTTATGTTGAAATGATTTGTATTTTAAGATTTTAAACTCGCGTGATTTATACGAAAAGTTTAACTAATTATTAAAAAGATAATTTGAAAGTGTAATTTATTTTCTTTAAAATGCATTCATCATATTTAATTTTTTCAATTCATACTAATTTAGTTATTATACATTTACTACATTAATTAATTTATTATAACATGAAGTATATTAATATTGAAAATTGGAATAGTTTATGCAAATAACAATATTAAACCTACTGCCTGTGATAAGCATTCGATATTGGTGCAATGCGATACTACATGTATCGTGATTCAGTAATAATAACAAGAGTGTTATCATTATAATTTATGATGCAACTAAATCTGCATATAAATATAATAATTACATAATTGATTTAAACGTACTATTAAAATGCAGAAGCTTATTTTGCAAATAATTTATTTTTTAATATTATCATGGAACGTTGATCATAATTTTAATCAAACTTAACATACACATATTACATATTTAATATAATATTTTCCCATTTTCAGTCGTAAAGAACAAGCCATTTGTAAATACTGAATGTTATTAATTATTATTCTGTTCGTGTTTATATTTTAAAATACATATTATTATATATTAAGCCATAACTTACTGAAACTTTTTTTTTATCCAATTAATTTATGTTCATTTAATTAAATATGTATGTTATTCAACGATTTTTTTTTTTTATTATTATTATAATTATTATTACAAAATACGATCATGGTATTAAATTAATATCTAATATCAAGGGTATTAATTAACTTCAAGTTTTCGTATTCAATGATTTCGTTTTAATTTAATTTTTTTATACCAAATTATAGCAGGGTCATTTTGTTTCCTTTTTGACAAGTATTTGTGGTTTTTAAAACTTTTGCACTTCCGGAAAGAAAATAAATGACCATACTCTGACAAATGATTGATGATCAAAAGAAAAGCAGACTATAAGTTCTAATTTCACAACATTTATCTTCACCTATTTGTCGTAATGGAATTTTGCTATAAGAAAATGTGTACGAAAACAGATTTTCAATTCAAAAAATTGCCTATGATTATATTATTATACAGACAAACTTTGAGCAGAACAAATGCAATATTTTAATAAAAATAAAATTGATAAAATTAATAGTTAACACTAAATTTTTTCCACGACTGATTTCACGATTTATTTTTCACATCTAAATGAACATTTCTATTTTTGTTTCATATAATACACACAATGTTATTTACGTAGGTATAATAATATATAATATAGTTAAGTTGACGTGTGAAATGATAATAATAAATAACACCGATTTGGACTGTTATAATTAAGCGCAATATAGAACTACCATTATTTATCTGACTGTTGGAATCTTAAACGTACGTGTCTCGAGATAAAAATAACGATTAAAATTTAATCTACGATGATAGAAAAAGGCGAAAATGAAATATAATTAAAGTCGAGTGTATAGGTATTGTTCTATTGTTTGATGGTAGTAGTACCTATACGCACGTCATGTTTTTTTTTTTTTTTTTTTGTAGTATAACAATTAAATTATTACAAGTAAAAAATTTTCAAACGTGCAAAATAAAAAAAAGAGGAAAAAAAAGATGAATGATTACGATGTTTAACGAGATAAACTCGGTATTTTTATTTTTAAACACCAAAATATATTTATGACATTATATAAATATTAATCAATATTTTACTTTACCTTTTATACATTACAATCTTATGAAAAATAATAATAAACGCATCGTTGATCCGATGAAATAATTATATTTCCTTCGCTTTGAGGTCATTGGCGTTGCTATAATATGTTAAATGGTTATACCGCCATTACCTACACTTTAATGTCTGACGTATATATATATATATATATAATGTAATATGAACATAATTTATAGTTTATTGGAACACGAAGTTTATAAAAATATTTTTCAATATAAAATTATATCCATCACAAATGTATAAAAGTTCCGTCTTTTCTAAAATTAAACCAAAAAATGACCCAGTAATACCCGGATATCCAATTACCATAAACTACGTCGTTTTATTTTTCAATTTTCTTCTAACTCTCTATTGGCTTCAATATAATTATATTATGTACCAAGTTAAACAATAATTTTTAGTATCACGCATTCCACTTCCGTTATCTCTTTTACAATCGTATAACGTTTTCTTCATTTCATGTACGCCATATCATTATGTTATAACTATATATATTATAGTATATGCAATACGTAATGACGCGTCTTTCATATCACGAGGGTAACGATTCTTTAGCGAATATCGTAAATATATTACGAGAGACACGAGACGTCTACTTCGCGTCAACCGTGATAATTATTTTACAGCGTTAACATTTGACGCGTGTTTAATATCGTTTTTGATAACAAATAAAAAAAAAATCTATTCGAGAATAATAATCGTATTTGATGATATTGGATTAAATGATTTTATTTCTATTCAATTTTAACTTTCCCATTATTACAGTAAAATATCTTCAAGAGTGATATCGTCGCTTATTTTAAACGAAACGTATAGTTGAAAAATCACATTGACAACGTGTTATAAAATTATATTATTATAATATAACACGTATAACGTTACTTAAGGCGGCGGACAAAATAAATAAATAACGAGCGTACATTGAAATGGATAAAACTATCTTGGTAAAAATTATTACAAAGATTTTCTTCGAACGGTTATATTTTTTAGATGTTCATGACCACTATCTCTATAGTGGTTCAATTATCATCCGTAACTGCTTCAATCGCAAAAAAAAAAAAATAAATAAAATAAAATAAAATAAAATAAAATAAACGATATAACACTCTCGAGAGATAGTTCAATAAAAGAGGTTTATTTATATTTTAAATCGTCTCTAGAGTGCTGCGGAGAGTTAAATAAATATTAAATTCTATGATATCATTGATTTAAAAATATATATACGAGTATATATTCGTAAAACGCGAGTATTATAATAATAATAAATAATAACGCGTATAATGTAATTTGTATTATTAAGTTGAATTGTTATATATTATATATAAAAAGAAAAAAAAAAAAAACTAACGGCCTAATACTCCGCTTACGAGGTTAGTAGATTTTTAATTGCTACAAGGCCCTCTAAAAATGTAAAAGACGAATAATAATTACTAGGGGATAATGTCACGCCGAACTAATTAATATCTTTGTCATTTCCGGATTTAACCGCAGTTATAATAAGGTCTACGGGATTTTACGATTTTAAACCTCGCCAACTTGGCAAGCATTCGTCCGTTACAAACGGCGATTTAAAATTTATACTTTACAATTTCTATAGAGCTCACTCGTGAAGTTATGATAGGTATTTAATTGAATTAACAGTGTCTATTTTACTACCCCAAAAATAATATTCGTCGTATATACGAATAATAATTATATTGTATCGTATCGTTTTTGTTTAATGCCTCGCCCAGATAGGAAATTGAATTACACGATGTTTTCCGACGAATTACGAAATGTCATCGAGAAAGTTTACAACAAAAAAAATCTACGATACTTTTACGTTAGGGAGCAAAAAAAAAAAAAAAAAACGATTTATACAGTTACGAATATTTTAAATGAGAAACTAATACTACTTGCAAATCCATAAAAACTCGAATGTCGCCTTACGCAGCATCGTTATTCTTTTATAAAAATCGCTGAAAAAAAGTAAAGTTTTCCGCTCATAAATAGTTTTCTTATTTGCTCCGAAACACTATCCAAAAATTAACTTTTAATGTTTTATATGCCATCGAAATGCATCCTCTCCCGCTGTAAACTTTCATAAATAACGACAGACCTATAATAATTCTCGCGTACGATATACACGTATATATATCCATGTTAAAACCGAGCGCAATGTTTATTTGTATATAATAATACGACCCATTCATAATTCTAGGATACGAAATTCTTATTAAACAAAATCATTCACAGAAGCCACTGTGTTATGGTTATTATAATATTATATATTTCTTACGAAGAAACTTTCTGTTTTCGTTTGATATTACCGCATTTCGTTTGAATGGACAAACACGTATGAATAATAATCATATTATACCTAAGTATAATAAAAGGAGGATTTTTCATCTAGACCCCCTATTGAAATTATAAATATACGACTATATACTTTATACAGAAATTAACGTATATTTTTTTTTTCGTAAGCAATATAAAATGTTTAATTTAATAATAATATGACTTTTGAAGCCCTCTCCCTAAAAAAAATTCCTGAGCACGCTCCTGATAAAAAATGATGTGATTTTTTTCTTTGTCCCGTTACGAAAATCTATAACAACAATAAATTCGCCGTTCAGAGACACAAAGAGACACAGTCTAGAGATAGAATGAGGATAAAGAAACAGTCAATATCATATAATATATAAGCAATTAAATGTTGATCTTATTAAATTTTTCATTCGCTCCGAGTTTATTGACGTTCCTAACTGAGTTTTACAGGTTCGACGTTTAATGCGCGCCCGTGCAATTTGTCGTCGAGAAATGTTCTCCCGCCCGCACGTAGAAGGAGAGGTGTTTTTTTTTTTTTTTTATTTTTTTTTTTTAAATTGTCATCTGTCGTGTACGACAAGATCGCGTCTTAATCTCGTTCCGGCAGAGTGCCGATATAATGACGTAATAAATCAAATGGCGTAGAAAAACCTATTCCGCTGCGAAATTCGTTTTCTCTCGGTTTGCGTGCGTGATTGCGTGTGTTCGCGCGTTCACTCACCGCGATGTTTGTGCAGTGTCGTAGGGCGACCGACGAAGAAGACTCGGCGACATAAAACGTTCGCACGCCGCACTGATAAACGAAACGAAATCACGCGAAAATAGACGGTTCGATAATAATAAAAATATAAACGAATAAAACAAACCTAAAAAAAAAAAACAATCCCCGGAAGAACGTAAAATTTTCACTACTCGCGCTGTGCGGATTGTAAATATTTTATTATAAACACCGCGTATCGTATCAACACGTTTCAACGACTATAATAATGATAATAATACGATATTATAATTTTTTTTTTTTTTTTTTAATATTTTCACCGACGACACTTTTAACCGCGCGTGTGTAAACTTGTGTTAAGTTATGCGTGTATATAAATATATGTATTATGTATGTGTGTGCTTAAGTGTGTGCCTAAGTGTGCGCCTAAGTGTGCGTGTTATCGTGTAAGCGCGTGCGTGTGCACGTAACGGCGAAATATTCGTAAACGCGAGACGACGGGACGGCGAGAAACATAACCGACGAACGGCGCACCGACCGGTCGAAGGGTTGCTCGGAAACTGGCGGGAGCTTCGGCGGCTGCCGGCAAAACGGTAGGACGCGAACGTACACACAATGCGGGTGTGCAAGGGTGGTTTTTATAGATCGCGGCGGAGGTGTGTGGCGAGACGGAAAGTCGTGGGGGTGGAGGAATGATTCCTCTATTCCCGCCGCGTGTATGTGTGCTATGCCACGAAAAACCACCCCTCGGTCCTTGCGCCAAAAAACACTTTTCCGCGACGTTCGCCTCCAGACACGGTCGTTTTGTTTTTTCCTTTTTTCCTTTTTTTTATTATTATTATTATTTTATCGATAGGTCCATAATACAATACCTATATTTTTATTTATAATATAATATATACTACTCGTATTATATATATATATAAATATATACTCGTCAAACGTTTAACCTAACCTAACCGCATGTCGGTTTACGGTTAATACCAATAACGAAGATAAAACGAGAAGAAACGACGAGTTAAAAAAAAAAAAACTCCTATATTTAGACGAGTAATTACACTTGCCTACCCCGTTTCACCCAATTTTTTAAACAAATATTGTAAGATATATCACATGGTTACATATTATAATATTATAATTGATATATGTATGATTTCATTTTAATTATCATATTTCGAAGCAAACATGTGTAATACAATAAATGTGTTATTGTTCTTATCACGTGTGTACTCGCGTGCGTTGTCTTATCATCCCTACCACCGGAAATCTAGTAATTTAAATTATTTGTTTGCACTCCCATATTCAAACAATAATATCAGTCGGCAATGCCCTAAGTAAACTTGTCTATTTCCACGAAAATTAGAATTAAACCATGAATATTTTAATAATATTATTATACCGAAATCATAAATGAAATACGAGTATCCGGATAATAATGGAAATAATTTATAACTCATTCTTCTCTTCTCATTTTTTTTTCTTTTTTTTTTTTTCAGACAGAGTAGTTTTGTATTACTTTACAGATTCGAGCGCAACGATTTTGCTTGCATTCAAAAACCCCACGTGTTTTCAATAGAATAATGTTTGTTAAAAAATATAATATATTATCAAACTGTTCCATAAAATGTAATTTGTCGTCTTTTTATCCCTATAAAAAAAAAATGACATACAAAAATAATCAATATAATAATAATATATGATAATTTAATCGTATCTGTGATTACAAAACGAGATATTAGATTTTTTGACATTTAAAAAATACAAAAATTTTAATACTGGTATATTTAACACTTTATTATCGTATTATATACCCGTTTCACTTGTATTCTGTGTACATAATTCATAATTTGTATACGAACAAAGCCAGTATTATTATTATTATTATTATTATTATAATTAATATTGAAATAATACATCAATCGTATTAAACATAATATTACCGAATCGTAATTCCGATTACGAGTGTTTCGACATCGTCGATGGCCAGTTGTTTTCCAGTTCGTTTAATAGTACACCGAGTAACTTTACATATACCATAATTGTCATTACAATGTAATAAGATACTTTAACGTCGAATTTCTGAACCATTTCCACAGTGCAATATTTACGACTTTTGATGCTATTTTGAAATATCTCTCATAAATAATCGTCTCACGCGAAATACACACATTATTATTGTATTAATTAACGCAAGCAATAATAATTTTAAAATGTTTGTAATCACTTGAACAAACACAGTGTAATCGATGGAACCGAAATTTCAAAAATCCAAAAAAAAATATTTATTTATAATTTAACCTCTATAGACTATTTCTAATGGTTTCTTAACTTTTTCGTTTTATGACCAATTGTTTTGTTTTTTTTAGATCGCTAGTTTAAACACGTAAAACCTCAAACTATATAAAGAAATACACATTCGTATGATAACTAATTATTAGCGCCATCCCTCCCACAAAAAAAATAAAATAAAATACAGCTGATTTAGAAATCGATTGGATTTCTTAGTCGTTCGCCATTACGTTTCTATTACAATTATACAGTTCACGGTAGAAATGATTAAAATATTAATAATTATTATATTTCTTATTAAATCGTAATACTATACTTAAAGAACATGAATAAGATATTAATAATAATATATAAGACAAAATGAATCTCCGAAATTTCATAGCATCCGATCGATCAGTAATAATAATTACAAACGGTTATTTTATAACTAGAAATCATCCTAATACTCAAGGTGCCAATTTTCAGCCAAATACGAAACACTCGCATATCCCTGTAGACTGTTACTCTAACCCGTTAGTAATTTATCATCTGGAGATTGACAATTTTATTACTTTCCCAAAACAAATCTGTACCAAATTGAATTTTTCTGGGATTAATGCGTTAAATCGAAAATAATAATTATATTTTTGACATTATTTTTATATAAAATAATATTATTAAAATGAAAAATGTATGTTCAAAAAATAAAATTAATTTATATTGTTAACTATAGTTAATTGAAATACTTTATAATTGTAATAAAATTAATTTACTAATTTAAAATTTAAATTTAGACAAGTTTATAATTTGAACAATAATTCAGGAAAATTCTTAATTGCGCTATAAAAAAAAAAGGAAAAAAATTTATTTTCAAAATTAATCTAAAGACTATTTAACGTACGCTTACGAGTATACGTATAATGTAAATTATTATTTTTTATTATAATATCATATTCTATGAATTTTTTTTTTTTACAAAGAATTTATTATCAATTCTTTAATGTTAATATCTCCTTGAATAGTTTGATTATTCAAATAAATCATTCGAATTAATGCTTTAATTTAAAATCATATTAGGTAATCTTTATCATATTAGTTATCATATTACTTAATACTAATAGAGTATATTAAAAAATATATAATATTTAATGCTGTTAATTATAACATTTATTATTTTATATAATAATGTAAAACTATTTAAAATATTATTGGGCAAGAATAGAAAAATAAAGTATGAGTATTTTGCATATATTTTGTATTTAATTTTAAACCGGAACTTTTTATACTAAATATTAAAATTTTAAATAGGTATTTAATATTTTATTGCTATTTTGACATTTATTAAAAATTGAAGAACTACAGTTTGTATATTGTGTTTCTTTACCAGCGGCTATATTGTAAAATTAAATATTGATAATAAATATTTGAATAAAGTATTCTATTTCATTTTTATTATTAAATACGGTATTAAGCGCAAACTAAAATAATCATAATATAATACTAACTAGCAAATTAAAATTGTTTTTTTTTTTTTTTAATGAATTAACAGCCAATTAGGAACAATTTGGTAAATACTCTTCCAAAGTAGATATCATATAATTTCTTCTAAGTTATATTATTAATGACATTATTATTTTTTTATTTCCGAGTAACTCGTTTTTATCTAAAATATATTTCTTCTTTGCGGTTAAACCTTTGAAACACGATTACTTTAAAAATCCAAAAACTTTTTAAAATATAATTTGTACAATATTTATATTTTTTTTATTTTATTACAATTACGAATTACATTATACCTACTCTATAATACAGACGATAAATGTAAAAGATAACATTAATTATTTAAAAAGATATATTCAATAAAAAGTGATTATACTTAGATATATAATTTTAAGAAAATTTTAATAGGTCGTGTAAATATTCAAATAAAAGTAGATTAAGAGTCGTATACAGGATAACTTCTGCGTTAAAATGTATTTTTATTTTAACATCAATTCAATCATTCGAATCGTGCGTGGGGGCTGTGACGACTTTTTTTTAAAAAATTTAATCAATAATTCTAAGTATATGAAATTCGTATTTAATACATAACAGTAAATTCTCGTCAAACTCGCGATTCAAATGAAATGAATAATATATAAATATACATTTTTTTTTTTTTTTACGGTATTGACAAATCACAACGTGTTTGGTATAATATAATATTTAAAAAAAAACACAATTGAAAAATATTCAGAATAAAATAATAACGCGAACGCTTCGGTGAAATCTGCAAAGTATAATATTATATTTTTATAATACGTAATAATACTTGAAGTTTTTATATATTTCGAAATATCGTAAAATATCCCATTGAAAACTCGTAAATAATTAATGTTGGCGGAGTGGCGCGCGTTCTTGTGTGCGTTTTGTTTCTGGCAGCCTATGCGCGCTTGGATTTCGATTATTTAATTATACTCGAATTTTAATCTCGCGAAATGAATTCATTAAGCTCCAACGGTATACGCATTGGTATATTATTATTATTATCATCATATAATAAATACGAACGATAATTAATATAATAATATGTCTATTTATATCATTATAGCGACACCGACGTGATTGTTTTCGATCTTCGGACGTACACAACGTGAAATGTCGATATAAATGTATAATAATGTGATTATATTATTATTATTATAAAAATATATATTTATTTATTTTTTCTTCTGCGAGATAACATAAACGACCGTATCTCTTTGAATCATGAATTATAGTAACGTTCAGTGAGCAGCAGTTTATCATCCGACTCGATCCGAGTAAATGAAGCAGAATGCTTTTGTTCCGACGTTTTCGCGTCAACTTTGTTAATATTCTTGTCAATAAAACTTTTAACACTCGGTGCGAAATGTTCTTTGAAATTATCAAACAACGATGCCGTTATGTTTTCGTCGAGTCCACGTAATAATAATAGGTTATGTATATAATATTGTAATACAGTGTATTATTCATTCGGTGACGGTATACGAAATGAAACCATTTGGAGTTACAATAATAATAATTATAACAATAATAATAATAATTATAATAATAATAATAATAATAATAATAATAATAATAATAATAATAATAATAATAATAATAATAATAATAATAATAATAATAATAATAATAATAGTTCACCATTGATTGATGGCGAACGCGCTATTATTATTACTCGAACGTAAAATGTATTTTGTTATCATTGTAAACGATGATTATTATATTGGTACAACATCAATAATAATAAAAATAAAAGTATATATATATATAATAATGCGATAGTTATTGGTCAATATAACCATGATAATTGTGGTGAACGTTTATAATATTACAGTGTAAGTACAATATGCAATAATAATAAATAGGATAAATTAATGTTCGCGCGTTAGTCGCCACCGTTTTTGGGTATGCGTTCTGAATGAATGTATATTTTTCGTATTCGGTCGTTATTTAAAATAATCGCTCCGTTCACGCCGGATAAAAGGTAGTTGTAGTAACAAAACAATAACAATAATAATAATAATAATAATAATAATAATAATAATAATAATAATAATAATAATA
>JAIUCT010000013.1:8101372-8141035 GCA_021307375.1 Tetraneura akinire | reverse complement strand
TAATAATAATAATAATAATAATAATAATAATAATAATAATAATAATATAAAATATAATACGTCGATTTGCATTTCCCGTCGTCTTTATATTACCAAATTTTGTCTTCAACGCAATTATCTTAGACTCTATATCGTTACTATTTTTAAACAACAAAAATAAGGTATTGTAACGATACAATCGCCAGTGATTGGTTCGAGGAAAAGATAAAAAGTGTCTTTCGCCCAAGTCGTACCAAGTCGTAAATCCTTCCAGACCTCTATCGTTGTTTTGACAATAATTATGAATATACATTAAAAAAATATTGTGACACGAATATGAAATTAACATTCAATATTCGTTTTTGTTTCCAGAAAATTGTATATGTTCGTCGTGGATAATATACTTTGTCAAATTCTAGCTCGAGGTATTACGGGCTAAAATTGTAATATATAGTTTTAATTATATTATATTATAATATCATCATCCCTCGTTCTGAACATTCTAATTATTCACTATTAAAATTGCACATTAATTTAACTTCCTAATAATGTTGGTTTAAAGCTTCCATTTTTTTTTTACATCGCTGCTTTTTTTAATAAGCATACACGTTGATAAAAAAAAAAGTGTGTATCATATTTGTATATAAACACGATTTGTGTAATTTATCCTTATTAACGGTAATGATAAAAATCGTTCTACTTCAAAAATTTGTTTGATGTATCTAAATTACTTTTTTACTAGAATTTTATATAAGCACTATACGTCTATTATACGTATCTTTTTTTATTTATATATATATATATATATATATAGACATAAAAATGCCATAATGATAAAATAAATGTAATGTTTTTAAACGATAAATTCAATATCCAAAAATGGTTAACCATCGTACTTTTTCTATGAAACGAACACAACCTCGCCAAATATTGCCCTTTGTGATTTTCAAAATCCGAAACAGTCTATAAAGAGCTATATGATATTATAATAATAATATATAAACGTAATATAAATTGAACGATTGAAGTCTTTATAAACATTTTTGGAATTTTTCCCAAAAGGTACGAAGGTCGATGATCAATATAATATGCAAACTTTTTATTTAAGTACCGTAAAAAAAAAAAAAATAATAATAATAAAATTATGCTTTAATCTCTAAACACAGTTGTCGAAAATCAATAAATATTCACTAAATATATAATATATTTCTTTAATTAAATTAATTATTACTGATAACATATCATATTATCATGGGTATGTGTTTTATACGTACATTTATATTGGCCGGTTAAATCTTAATTTTAAAATAAAAGTTATTATATACAAACTGTTGAAATAAATCCGTAAAGAAAATATAATTTTATTATTTATTTATGCAATTTACCTGATTATATTTCATTAAACAATCAGATTTTTTTTTTATATTAAACAAATGGATTACAATATAACGAGTAGGTATATAGGTACTCATATTTCACGATAATTTAATAGTACCTACCATAATAAATTATATTATTTCAAAAATAATTGTATAATTTAAAAAATATATATTCATTTTATATTATATAAAATAAGTTATTAACTGTTATATATATATATATAACAGTTCTACTAAACTATATCTAACATTTGTGTTTGTTTTTAAATAATTTCATGTATTTTATTATGTATATCGTTCAATAAAAGGTAACAGATGTGCTCCATTTATTATACAATAAAAAATGCATGCAAGTGACATTAGTATTATTCTATATTTTTTTCGCCAATCCTTTAACGGTATAGTTCATTGAATTTATAAATATATTTTTAAAATGAATAAGTACTATAAATAATTGAAATTAAAAATAATATTTTATTTGAATATTAATTTTGAAATTTAATTGAAATGCACGATTTATAATTTTATAAATAAATATATACATTTTTTTTAAAAAATGTAAATAAAATGTTTAAAAAATAAGGGTTTACTATTACAGTATTATAAAATATACATAAATTTAAATTTCTTTAGAGTAATAATATTTTATTGTAATTAAATAATATTAAGCTATTAAGTAGAAAAAAATTATTTATTATACTCGTATTATAAGAATTAACAAAAAAAAAAAAAAAAGTATAATTAATTGTACTATAAATTAAGTATAAAATTACAATAATTATTTAATAAACATTCGGTTATTATTTATTAAATATATTAAAGGATATTAGGGGACGTAATTTTAATAGTAATATGAAATAATTAAATTTATTTTTAAAAATTTTATCTTATATTCACGTTTTTGATTGCGAGTAATTTTTAATATCCCAACATAAACATACATAATTGGTTTTCTTTTACTGTATAAAATTTTAAATATAGTTTTAACTTCTCAATATACTTTTGTTTATAAAATAATGAAATACTCTTAAAGGTGATTTTTTTATAACATATATTTATATAAAATGTAAATGTTAGTTTACCTACATAAAAAATTTACCAACTTTGTTATATCCTATAAAATCCATAATAAGTATAATTAACTAATTTCAACGTGATCATTCTTTATATAAACGCTATTAATTAAATATAATTTAATAGATACTTATAAATTTGTGACAAATAAGATGGATGATACTTTTATTGCCGAACGTTTAGTCCCAATATGTAAACTGTAATGTCATACTGACCTATTTTTAAAATGTTTGACTTTTTTCATATTTTTCAATTCAATCATTGTAGATTTTTAAGCTACAATATGTGATAACTGTCTTTTGATAAAACTCAATTATAATAAAAAATAATTTGACAATAAACATTTCACTATTTCTGTATTTAGATAGGTAAATTAAGACAATTATTTTAGACGGCGCATTGTATAGTCAATAATAATACATAAGTGTGTTGAAACTAAAATTGATATAATATTAACCATTATAATTAATATTATTATTTACCAATCTAATATCAATAAATACATTAATTTTGTCTAAATATTTTATCAATGATTATTATTATTTTTTAAATGCTCTAATGATTACAAATTAAACATAATATATTATAAAAATATTTATTATACGAGTATATTATAGTATATTATAGTAAATTATAGTACGTATACTAATAATATTAGCATAACCGTTTAAAAATGCTATAATTCATATGCCCGTGGGCTTGTGAGATTACTTAATTTCATTTTTGAACATTATTTCTTGATTATCAAGAATATAATAATCATTTTAATCTAATCAAATTATTATCTGTACTACAGTTTTCACGTTGAACTATATTTTACGAAACTGATTTACGTGGGATTAAAAATTATGAAAAAATAAGAACGCTTACAAACACTTATTTTATGTAAATATGTAGTTAATAATTTTAAACATTGTTTAAAAATATTTCAAATTGTTAACAAAGTTAATATTTTATTTATCTTGAATGTTCCATAATTTTAAAACTGAAAATAGCATTTAAGTTATTCATTCCAATCTAACTTTAAAATTATAATATATTATATTATATTATTATTATTATTATTTATCGTAAATAGATTTTGTTAAGAAATTGATCAAAATAGAAACATTTGTACTTTAATAAACGTTTAACAGTATTATACAAATGATTCTATTCCGCAATTTACTAATATAATAATAATACTATTATATGCTTTTAATATAACAACAGGTTATTAATGTTTAATAAAATGTAAATTAAAAAAAAAAATTATTTTTAATATATATGTAAAAGGTGTTTTTGTTAAAGAAAAAAGTTGAATACATATTAGAAAAAAAGTGTTGAAAATATAGCTATAAGACGATGATTTTTTTAAAAGTATAAAATATAATATACATAATATTATAACATATGTAAAAATGTAAACTTTTGACGGGAACCATTTAAATACTGTATATTATAATTTTCAACACAGGAAACGTTATTTTACATAATAATATGGCTAATATGGAAACGTGTTCATACAAATATTATTGCCAACAAAAGATATCAATAAAAAAAAAAAACTTTGCATAATGTATAGACGCTCTCTGTTCGATATATTATTTCTATAATAAAATGCCGTTACACTACACAAGTTTTGGGAAAAATAAATATATATCATAATATTATATTGAATTTCTAACATATTTTAATGTGTTTACATCCTTGAATTATTTGGGTAAATATTATAATATAAACTATTAACCTCGTGTGCCGGGTATTGATAATCTCGTATCAATAGATATTTTTAGATTGCATAACATAGTTTTATTTAAAAAAGAATAAAAAAAAAAAAAATGTTTTATCGAAAAACGCGATTAAAAATATGTTATCTCTATAAATAAAAATAAATACGTTAAAAAAAGGAAATTGATTTCAAGTAATTTTAATTTAAGAATATATACATGTTTGAATTACGACCAAACCAGTAAACGTTATATTATATTATTATTTATTGGTCGATATGTTTTCCTGGGGATTCAATTTTATTTCAGTCCTGGTCGTTATGTGCAATTGTTTATATTAGTGACCGATCTATATAACCGAGCGTGTCTAATGAAATAGTCTCGAGAGTATTCGGTAACAGCCAACAGGAAAAGAATACGGGATAAACGATTTTATCGTGTTGGTCTACGAGACAATTTTATCATTTGATCTCCAGACCACAAAACAAAATAAAAAAAAACTACCACTACTCGGATCTAGGTCAAACGATGTACTCGATAAATATTAAAACACACATCACACGAATATTAAACAAATAGAGCTATAAAGTACAGTTTTTTTACTCCAAATAATTGCTTAATTTATAATAGAAATAGTAAACATATTTAATTAAATAATATAAAATACATTTTATAATTTTGTTATTTTATGATAAATAATAATAATACGTTTCTATTGATAAATTTTGTATTACTTTATTCGTTTAAATGATTATTAATATTGTCAAATACACAATGATCATCCATCAATCATCATTACTTTATTAAAAATTTAAATTAGATATTAATAAATTAATATACCCACATACATGTAGAGGAAATATAAATTTTTAAACAACATTCAAATTTTATACACTTACCACTTATTAATCGAAAAATTGGTTAAAATGTTTGTAATATACGCACGAATAAATTTTTTGAATGGTTACAGCAATCATAATATTAATATAGGTATACGTTATATGGAACAAATTACAATAATATTTCAAAAAGTCTACATTATTTGTTGTCATAAAACTAAAAACGACGATAGTATACGATACAGATAAAGTCTATAATTAAATAAGATTTATCACATATTATTATATATTTTCAATATTCAGTTGATGAAATATTGATTTTTCATTTTTATGATGATGGGTAATAAATAATAATAATACAAATTTATAGGCAGTTCATCATAAGTTTCGAAGTGTGATATAGCTATCGCATATAACTTTAACATAATTTATTAATTCTATTATATTAAAAAATATACTCGTAATTATAAGATAAATATGTATTTTTTTTTTTTATTATAATCTTATGATAATAACAATATGAAACGGTGCTTTAGGGTGGTAAGTTTCACTATCCGTATCATTAAATAATTACACAATTGGTTACGGTATCATGTTGGTCTTTATTCACTTTTACTATTATTTTTATTTTACAAGGGATACTAATACTATTAAAACTTAAAAACCCCGACGGACGAAGCTAATGTTAGCGGTCACACGGGAGCGTCAATACCCAGATTTTGAGGGCCCAAATATGTCGCTCTATTTACGAATTACCCTATGGGTATTACAATACGCGGAAAACAGGGACGGTTCATGGATTTAGTGAACTTTATATATGTATTCTCCGTGAAAGTCCTAGTGCAGCTGGTCTAAGTATAGGTCGTTGTTTGTCAGTCCTGAAAAATGACTACTTTATATGGTGAGTTCGGAATTTTACATCGACCCAAGAAATGCGAAAGATTCGCTAGTGTGGTTGTTCCGGATCGTCTCTTCCATGTTCGAGCTACTGTTGCAAAGGTCCTTCGTTTTCAACGATGTGTCCGTCGGGATCGGCGCTCGAGTACGAGTCGAAATCCGAATGCACGGTACTGTATTTCAACTTACACACTTTTGGTGAGGTGTGACAACGGACCGTGTTAAGGCTGGGCGGCGGTCGTTGGAGTTTTCGTCGTGGTCAGCTCGTTCTTGTTTCCGGAGTCTGGGAAGATGTTGACTGGACAGCGGCTGTGAATGGAATGGATAATTTCGGTCGATCGTTCGTCTTTTATGCTATTTTTGAATATGACGAGCTTCTCTGATTGGTCATTATGCGTATTAATATTTGAACGTCATTAGGGTTAGGGGTATGTTCATGCATGCACGTCTGTGTGTTTACAATCGGAGTCGTGTGTATTTCCGCCGTACCGCCTAGTAAACTTCTATAATATTTGTTGGCTGTAAAAAGAGCAGTTTTGGTTTACGCTCCGTAGCAAATCAACAAATAATATACAAATAAATATTACAAATATATGCTATAATTTTCAAAAGGTGATAAATAATATTTGTATAAGTACGTTATAAATTATAATCAATTTTGATACAACTCTCAAATATTTGTTTAATCTAAATAAACACTTTAAGTATACACCACTGTTTTATTATTATTTTTCTGCATTTTCGTACCTACTTATGCATATTCGAATATTTTATGTAATATTATATTATTATAAGATTCAAAACGATTTTAAACGTAAAATAAATATCTTAAAAGAATAGTATTATGTAATAAAGACAAAATTGAAAAAAATAAAATACTCATATTTTTCTTTCAATATATTTAATAAGATCAAATTCACATTTTTGATTTAATTATAACGTATTTTTTTAAATACATTTTTTCCAAAATTTTAATTATTTAAAACCAAAGTACTCAAAAATATTATATTATTTTATACTGTTTTACATTTATATTATATTACATATTCATAAATGTCCCAGATTTAAAATGTATGTAAATAAATTTTCACTACATCATTTTCATTCTATTATTGTAATTTGTGGAAATAATTTATGATTGCACTATTTCATCAATAATATATGATATTGCCTTTTTAGAAATTTAACAAATATAGATATTAAATGTACCCATGTAATTATTATCATGATGAAATATGTATTATGATGGTATTTAAACCATTATGGCATTAAATGTGTATAGTCCAGTTAAACAAACAAAAAAAAAAAAAACGTGATATTAATATTTTCATTATAATTTTAATTAAAATTGCAATATTAAATTGATAGTACTCTGACCCAGGAATATTGGCAATAATTGTATGCTTAATGTTGTAAATTATATTAATTGTATTATATATAAATTAATGAGAGGCAATATTGACTGGCAGACTGGCAGAATTGTTTTAAATTTATAAATTAATATGCACTAGCACTATACCTACTAAATTTTACATTAAGTCTAACGTCGGTAATCAGTTTTCCACGACTATTTGTTGTTCAATTTTCCTGTCGGTAAAATCACCATGAGAGAGTAGGTATTTTCAGTTAAGTAATACAATTATTATACTCGTATAACATTATAATATATTATGTGCAATACGTGAAATAATAGTTCCATTTTCACATATACTCGTATATTTTTAATTGAACCTTAACTTTTAAGTTATTACGTTTATAATTCTATTTATACATTAAAATATAAATATAATGTGTATATAATGGCATACGAACGCAATAATTTTTAAATGAAAAATACGCATCTAGCATACTCGTATTATTATTTTTCTTCGAAATCACTCTTTGTACGATATTTTCTATAAAATAAATTCAAAAATTACGAATAAAAATATATATTTTATATAGGTACTTAATTCAAAACTAATTGTCGCGTAATACATATTTCAATATAGTTTTCGTTCAATTCAACTGTTGGTGATATGCAAAATACCGAGAATCAGAAAAATGAAAAAAAAAAAAATTTTTATTTTATTAAAAAAAAAATAATAATACGTAAAAATAATTTAATTAACGTTATACGTTTTTTTAATACATAATTTTAGTTAACTGGAAATTTATAAATAGGTGATCCGTATTCTGTACATTTCATCCGTGGTTAGTAAGTGGTTATTTGATATCTAAAATGTTTCTAATTCAATTAAATCTAAAAAATAATAATAATTTGTATTCTTCCCGCTTAATATGAGATTTTGTATTACTCAATAGTATTATCCTATAAACTATTTTACTTTATATGTCAGTTACCTAAACACGTTTAATGTATTATTATATTTTCAGATTTAATACAATAAGAAATAAAGAAAATAAAAAAATGAATTAAAAACAAATTTATAATTAATGCATTTTAATTACATATTTAAGTTTAATGATTATTATTAATTTTTTTTAACATATTCTATTATAGATATTTTATACGTAAATTATTTTATGAAAGGTTATTACAATAATATTTTATCCAAAATACATATAAAAAATAAATTTATCGTCGTCGTTAATACTTTAATATAAAATAAAAAATGACAGTTCGATTAAATTGGCATATTAAAAATATTTTAATAGATAATTCTAAATGTTAGTAGAGAACGCATATCATCAATGTAAAATCAATAACAAGTTTACTACTCTGAGATAAAACAAACACTATAGGTACTAAAAATTTAAAAATTAATGCATATTATTTTTATATGCATTAATGTTTAAATTATTAGTTTACTGTTTGTTTTATCTGAGTAGTAAACTTGTTATTAATTTTATTAATCAAGTATAAATTTAAATATTTTGAAACTTACTCAGGGAATAATGAACATATCAGGATTGATGATGTACTTTTCATGTTTCGCGTATTTAATATAAAATATGTTATGTGATTAATAATTTTTATTACTGTATAATATTGATATAATAATATAAATGAAAAATGTCGTATAGATAGGTGTATCATATAAAATCAATAAAATCAACAAAAATCAATAAAAACATTATCTCGCCAACATGATTTTTATAAAATATTTTTTCATAGTTAAGTATTAATATTTAAAAAATTTTAAAAATTGCAATGCATAATATCATTTTTTTCTGTACGCATTATAACTTTGTTTCAAATCTGATTTAGCGATTTAGTATTTTATCAGTGACTGTAATGTAAGTATTAAAATAAATTTCTACCTGCTAGCATCGTAATATATTATAATGTAGGTACATGCTGTATTAAACGTAAAAGTAAATTTTAAATAGTAAAAAAAAGTAGATTAATTTTCTAAAATCATCACATTTATATTTATATTTCGAAACAAATAAAATATAATTGTTAGTTTAAGTAGTTTTCGAAGTTCTTGTCACGTATTTACTCTTTATATAAACTATCTTTATCGATTCTTATATAATATATATCATGAAAAAAAAATAGTAAAAAGAAAACAAGTTTTGCACATTATTGTCTCAAAAAAAAAAAAAAAAAAAAAAAAAAAATTGTTAGAGAATAGCCTTGAGATGTTTGCAACCATGTAATTGCGTTCGTTTGGAAAACGATCGATTTCGTCCAGGTGTAATAATCGAACGTTTCGTTCTTCGTTCAATATCGCACATCGCAGCGAACGACTCAAATAAAATGATGACGACGACAACGATGATGATGATGATAATAATAATAATAATAATTATATAACAAAAATACACTGAAGAAAATGATTTATAACAGCATTGATTAATTTATCATTTACAACGAAAATAATACACGCAGAGTGATCAGAATAATATAATATTATCGTGTTAGAAAAATAATGGAAATAAAATTTGGTAAAACGTTTTAACGTTTAAAATTCACACAATTTTTTTTATCATCAAATAATTATTCTGTTCACTCTGTACATATTAATTTATAAAATACGAGTATATTACACAAATGGAGGAATTTTTTTTTCTTCCTCTCTCTTGTCAGTCTCGTTTAATCGGAGTCTCACACGATATCCGGATAAAAGTCCGTGTCTTGAAATATAGTCTGTGAGTCACCCGTCAGCCTGTCTACGGATGATGCCAGACATCTGTACAGGCCTTTGTCCAACGGCGTCACGTCGTGGAAATGCAACGTACTGCCTTTGGGCCTCAGATGCATATCGTATGTTTGTACCTCTCCCGTGCGCCTCATGATCATCTCTTTGTCCAATTTTCCTAAATCCACTCGTTCCCAAATAATATTCTACAACCAATTAACAATTTTATTTACATTTTTATTTTAATTAATTAATTTTTTTAACCTAACTTTGAAACGAACATTTTTATCGTGTGCAATCGTAATTTGTAATAAGTATAATATGAAAAAATAAATATACGTAAAACACGGTTTCGTCTATTATTTGTCGATTATTATGTTGGTAGATACAAAACCATTCGTGTTTTTTTCTATTCGTTAAAATAGCACATTATAATATTATTGTATTCGTAATAATTTTTTAATTAAAACCACATCGAACTTAGCTTGATTAAAATATAAATATAAAAATAATTTGTATAAATGATTATTTTGATAAAACAAAAACAAAATAAAACGTTTAATTATAATGCGTATTTCGAAACCGCATTTAACTGCGATATTGTCTTCACATAACACGTAATAAGAATTACTTTAGTGAGAAATATTATGTTATGAGAAAACCATGCCACATAACCAAATTAATATTAATCTCCTAAATTTTCTAATGAGAGAAATATTTGCATAATTCTCAAGTATAATCTGTACGGCGAATTCTGAACTTATATATTAAAACTTCAGTTATTATTGTAATATGTCATCCAAGAGTCCAAGATCTTCCATTAAAAAGTAAAATATTTTACTACATTATTATATTAAATTTTTATTCGTATACATATTATAATATATAATTATCGTAAAAATGTTTCTAACCAGTCGTCGCTATGTATTATGCACCAATAATTATTATGAAATTGACATATAACATCCGAGAATTACACTTAATTTTTTAAACCGTATGGACCTAATAATTGAAATACTGTTCTAAAAATGAATAATGATAATATATTATAATGTTATCCTTGTAAAAAACGGATGAGTATCATACAAAACGAAACGCAATAAATGTGAATAATACAACACACAATTATTACCGATACGTAGGCGTCATCAAAACTTTGTAATCTAATCAAACGTCGAGTAACGTTTCTCACGATGTGCGTGCTATTTTATGTTTAACACGATATCATATTATATTATTATCTAACAAAATACGAACAAAATACCGGAGGGAACGAATTTTGTGGTCTTCGGTACGGGTACACAAGATAATTTAAATAATTTGAATATAACAAGAAAGAGACGAAAACCACCGATTAACCGTGAAAATTTCTACATATTCTTCTTCTTTATAAATTTATAACAGTTTATAGTATAATCATATTATCTTTAATTCAATAATATGTTATATTGTTATACGCATTCGAGATAAATTTATGTACTGTGATGCGAACTACATTTTTGGAACAATTTAATTTTAAAATATATAATATTATCTTTATATTTTAATATTTATAATATTATATGAAATATATACCAGGCAATTAATAGAGGTTAATTAATAATTGTGGTAGGAATTCATCGAGTGTCAATTCATCACGTATTACGTATATGTCATTATAAAATATAAATACGATAATTTTTTTTTAAATTTACATTCTAATAAAGTAAGGTACTACAATGAGAAACAAATTAAATTTGAATTCATAACAAAGTATTTTTTTTTCATTCAAAAAATAATATTATAAATAAACCACAAATAAGATTATAGCGAGTTTGAGGAAGTATATGGTTAAATTTTAATTTAGACATTTTTATATAAACCCAATGTTTAATTTTTAATGGCCACAGAAATTGAAAAACGAATTATGTATACCGTATACGCATAGTACTTAATATAATTCATAAGTCATAACTATTTCAAACATTTTTTTTTTTTTTAGTTTTCAAAATCAAGTACCTACCAATAAATTATTTATATACCACTTAAATTGCCTTCCTAACGGAGATAAACGTAGAAATATTACCCACCAGAATTTACGCAAAACGTATTATAATTGCGTTCATATATTATCTCAAAATCTATACCACCGGGGTAATGTAACCGATAATAAGTACCGATTTTTCTAAAGTTTTTGCGGAAGAACCATTACCGCAATTACGCGCAAGTGCAACCGAATCAGTGAAATTGAAATTTTAGTATAGAAGTACGATTTTTAAACTACCTACTCAAAAACATATTTTTGAACATTTTGGTAACGTATAATATTGCGATATTATGTTATATAATATCACTAACATCCATTGAACTACCTACTTTGTATGAGTACACAATACCAAAAATTATCATTTCAATTTAGTGAAACCATACTAGTGCAGAGTCCCAATTTAGATCCATTTTGTGCATTCGACTTACGGATATCACCGGAACAGTACTCGGAAATTCGCAGTTGATTTCGGCGCCCGTGGGGGGTACTAGTTTCCACCATCCGCTACCCATTCGCAATCTTTTCGTCTTTTTGTTCGTTGTCATCGAAGTAGTATCCATTCGATTGTAAAATCCCCATCTGTAAAATAAAAAAATAAAAAATCCTTTGAATTATTTACTATATATTTTGTTGGCTGTAGTTCAATATTGTAAACAAGATTTATAAAGGAAACGGTTTTGATGATAAAATGATACGTCAGTAAAAAATATAATGTGTATAAACTATAATGTATATTATATAGTTCTAAATAATTTGCAAAAAAAAAAATAAAAAATAAAAACATTTTTCACGTTTCAGCTGTTTGCAATAAAGCACCTTATGATTGAAATAATATTATATCGGCATAAAATAATTATTATTTCTCTTGTATAAATGAAATAAAATATGTATAAAATATTTTGATGAAAAATCGTAACGTAACGAGTATGTTTAATAATTGATACGTCGTACAATATTCATACTAAATCGTTTGAAATCTAAATGGTAAAAATTTATTTTAATGTAGGTAGGTACCCGTTTTTGCGTGATACGTTATTTTTTAACCGGACATTGGTTGTTTTTTATTTTAAATTTTAATTACAACAAAAATATATTACAATATATTAATATAAACTATTCGAAAGAATGTTTATAATGATTAAAATAAAACTGTTGGTATTCACTGTTTTCATTTAAGTGTATAAAAACTATACGCGTTAAAAAATGAATTAAAACGGTTTTTACTCGACATAATTTGATATGTACAAAATGTATTCAACGTTCGTGCAAAATAAAAACCACCGATACTCGCGAGTTCACATTTTTCGAATTGTAATTTATAATGCTACGTTTTTGCAATAATACCAATTTAATTTATTTAGTATCAAATAGAATAAAACGTATAACTACCACGGTTAGCCCATTATAATGTCAATTATTATAGGAAGCTGAAATAGTGATATACCATATCGGAAATCCGTAATGTTTCGACCATTTGTTTTACGTGAAGTGTGATGTAGATACTGAAAATAACTACGAGTATATTATATTATGGACAATACAATAATATATTATTTAAATCGTTTAACCGAACCTCCAAAAATAAATTTAATTATTAAAACAACGCAATTCGACATTTTTTTTTTTTTTTATATATATATTCAATAATTTATTTTATCATTGACGTTTTTATTTATAATAAAATCAATACCTTGTGCATTAGGTGAGTATATTGTACCCTGTACATTTTAATCTAATAATATGTATACATTTGTTACAGTAAATAATGTTAAAAAAAAAAAAAAAAAGAATACAGCATGATTATATTGACTGGTTACTAAAGTTATTCGCCAAATACGCATAAATTTAGGAAATTATAATTATTATAAACCCAAATATTCACTTGTAAATTATTACGATTGAAAAATTGCATCCTTACGATAAAAACTACAAATCAAAAATGTTTCCGTAAGACAAATAAATATTATATTGATAAGAACAAATAGTTGATTAACACGCGTGTAACGATGAAATCTATAAATATTACGTAATAATATTACATAACAAATATTATTATTTGTAGGTATATGTACTAATTTTAATTAAAACAAATTACATAATACTTAACAATTTTTAAAAATAAAATTATTACGTATAAAAAAATATTAATGATAGAATAATATTTACATTTTATTTTACATTTACAACTAATATTTTATTTCGTGTATAATTTGTATAATATAATATTATGTATCGTGCTACTTCTAAACACGTAATATAATGGACTTACGAAATTCATATTTGTTTTGTCATAATATACAACTTTAGGAATACGAATGTGAAATATTGTTTGAATTAAAATCATATAGTTATAAAATACATAATACATACGAGTATAATACCTACGTAACATATTTCGATAATTATAGCATACGCCAGGGCCTAAAATTGTGTGTACTACGACACTCTTAGTGCAGTACGAATAATAAAATGTGTAGTACGAAATTTTAAATTGTGTAGTTGATTATTGTCTTATTTTTTTTATTTTTTCATTATAAATAGATAGTATTATTTGAAAACCATATAATACATGAAATTTCAAAATTTAAAGTACCTATTTGAAGAAGCCAATTTACTAGTTAGATAATCAAAATAAATATTTTTTCAGAAATTAAAGTATATTTTAAAAAAAGGCTTCGCTCAGAATCTGAAATATATAATATATTATACTATTTTACTATAAATTTAATGAGTAGAGTGTAGTACGAAAATTTTTAAATTTTAGGCCCTGGCATACGCTATGCTCAGAACTAAATAGTGAATTTATCATCCCCAAATAATAATTAGGTATTAATAATTGTTAATAAGTCCATACACCAAGAAATATGATATTATAATATTTGACCTAAAACATTAAAAATAATATTATAATCGTACGGTCGTATTATGCGAAATAAAACTTCAAAAAATAATATTTTTTCCGTACAATTTCTCTCGTCTGCCGAAAGTTGGTAATTCACTGGAACTAATTCCTGTGTATAGTATATAATATATACTAAAATATTAACGTAATAACGACTCCGTAAAACAAACGATTTCTATGAAACGTTTCGAAAAGGACAGTAGTTATAAAATAACATTGTGAATATCATTATAAAAAATAAATACAAATATAAAGGTATAAAGTACTACGAAACGTTACTTTTGATATCTCTAATAAACGGTTTAATATCATTCACGTCATTATTTTTAATATTTGTTTTACGGATTTCATATTAATAACATTTTATCTAAAAATATATAGGTTAGTCGTAAATTTGTCAATAATTTTAACGTTTCTCTAAATTTACGTTCCGGTCGAATTATATTCGACAGTAAAACCATCATCACAATATAAATATGAAAAATAATTATTACTCACAAACGTGAAACGAATGCGTCGATAAATACAATATTATTTATAGTTTTTATGTTATATTCTTATCTTACGTATTAATAATTTAATGTTTTAATATATTCTAATATTATTGTTATACGCGCTGAATAAGCAGCTTACTTGTGAGGATTGAATTTTTGGAAGTTCTCTCGCATTGAAGCCAGTTTTTCAAAATATCGTATCCCGTATCTAAAACAAAAATATAAACGAGTCAGATTGTGTAGTAAAAGTCTAAATAAAGTACAATGAAGGTTTTATTGCTAACACACATAATAATATACGAGGGAGTGTGATATGTGTGTTTATATACGTATAGAGATGTCCATGTGGAAACGAATGGTCAAAAGAACGTAATTTTGCACCAAAAATGGATGAAAACATTTTAAAAAGCAAGCTTTTTTTTCCAACAAAGAAAAACCTTATTTCTTTTAAAAGTTAAACAAGCTTTTTTCCTTATTTTTTTTTTTATTTTTACTGGCACTACCTATTTAATGAAAAAAAAAAAATAAAAAAAATACGTTCATCGTATAAGTCACTTTGCTTGAAGAATATTAATTGAACAATGAATGTTTTAATTAAATTTCTGAAAAAGTTTGATTTTTAGTTGCTCATCATTTTTAATTATATTATATTGTATTTTTTTTTTTTACGGACTTTTCATATTATATAATTTAAAAAAAAAAAACAAAATTGATACCAACTTATTAAATGTCATTCTGTTTCTCGTATTAAAAATTTACAATTTACAATAATTAAAAAAATATTATATGTGTATAATATAATGAATAAAATTTCATTCTAACATAAATTATTATATCACAATCCCCTCGAATATGTATTTATATTATTAATACGGGTAATCTATAATATTATACTTGATATCGCAGTTTATTTGTTCGTCTAGTTTCTAGTAGATCAGTTGTTATATAAGCTCTGATCCCCTAAATGTAATATTATATTTTATACAAACGGTTCGGTCACTCACTTATTCGCGAATATTTGTAAAAAGTAATACGAAGTTTTTTAGGATAAAAAGAAGACTTGTATAAATTTAATAGCACTACAATAAACTTAGGTAATATTCTATTCGAAGGATTAAATTTTAAGGGAAGACCACAGAGCCTTTAGTATTTTAAAAGTTATTTACAAGTTAACAAATAAAACATATATAGGATATAAAATACCTATTTTATTTTAATTATTATTAATATAGTGATAATGTATATTATATTAAAAAGATACTATTTATAATTCAACATAACTAATTTAGACGATTTATGATTTTTCATATTATGGTGTTGAAATAACATCGTTTCAATATTTCAGAACTCGGAGCATGTAAAATTTTTATATAGAAATTCAATTTTAATAATAATTAAAAAAAAATATTTATATTAATATTTGAATGAAACGTTTTTCAATAAATATTTTGGAAAACAACACATAAAAATATATATTATTATGAACCCTGATAACATAATATTGAGCATGCTTCGTTTAACGAAAATCAAGTATTATATTTTTAAATTTCATTTGAAGTATTGAATGGATAGAAAAACAACTATTGTTATTAAGTCGGAGTGTTTATAATAATAATATAATTGTTTGCACTTTTTCCACGATAGGCGTCCGTATCATTTTACGTCTGTTAAATGTTTTTTTTTTTTATCTATAACCATTGTATCGATGGCGTCTTGAATTAATTAAATTTAATAAACTGTCTATATCATTTCATTCATTCGGACGAATTTAAAGAAAGGAAAAAAATAATTAAACGTTTTTTTTTTTCTTATTGTCGTATTCGTACTGTTTAAAATAATTTACCCGAGTACACGTTGTTCACGTTTTTCTTTGAAAGATCTCACGTTAGATTTTCACATTTTTGTAATATATTTTTAATATTATATTATTTATATATAAGTTGCAATATTGCATTTGGAATACTCACGAGTGATCTCCCGGATAATACTGGTGCCAAGATGGTCTAAGAATTTCGGCAAACACGACAGCCAGCAAAATTTGAACAACCAGCGAAATTCGCAGTAACATGATTTTTCTTTTGATAATAATAATATATACTAGGTACGTGTTTTATTGAAAATATTATTTTATTGTCGGATGCTCCAAAACGGGAATCGGCCGAGGAAAAATCAATCGACGCGCGGTAAATTCTGGAAAAAATTTGTTGCGCGCCTACGACACGAAGAGATTTTTATATTATATTCGATCGTGTGTATGTGCGCGCGCGCGCGACAACTATTTTATTATCTATTCAGAATACCCGCGGACAGACGATCTCGTTGTGAGTCGGATTTCCTCGACCGTTGGCTGTTTTATATAGACAAGCGGAAGACCGCTATTAAATCATTATTATAATGTATAATATACCTACTACTTCTTCGGACGTATTGTTTTTTTTTTCTTTTTTTTTTTTTACCACCACCGACGTTTTCGCGTATATTATTATAATAATTTCACGTCGTTTGAGTTTTCAATTTTTTTTTTCTTCTGTGTGTGTGTGTGTGTGTTTTTTTACCGCTTTGTAGGTACGAGAACGTCCTGACCTTCCCACCAAGGATCGCCTGAACGCCAATCTTGTATAATACGCGATATACCAAAACGCGTGCAGATATTATTATCAATTCATTATATTATGATATCATTATAATGATTATTTGTTCTATCGCGTAACCTTGGTTCACTTACCGTGTAACTCAATAACTCAGTTTTCACGACGTAATATTATACGCGTTTGATTTTTATCCTAAAACACACACACGGACACAAATCACTCGTCACCGCGGAGGTCAACATTATCCTTCCGGCGTCTTCGTCCGCTGATGACCATCATCAACCAACCCCGTCCGACGTTAAATATTATTATTCGTACTTACATTTTTAGTTTTCTCGAAATCATTGCACCGGTCATTTGGATCCCGCGAAACACGTTAGTCGTAATATTAGATATTCCTCTTTTCTTTTTTTACCTCGAAATAATAATATTAAATTTTATCGAATTAATTGTTATAATCGACCCGATTTGTTCGTCAATTATGCGATTCAGATTATTTTAAATGAATATTATTACACCTATCACAACATCATTGTAATATAAAATATTTCGTTATCAAAATTATTATTATTCTCATTATATAGGTATTAGGTTAGGTTATTTTTGTGAAAGTATATATTTTCCATTTCTAATTCCAATAGAACTTTTGAATTATTTCATCAAAACTAAAAATTTTATAAATCTATATATTAATAATTTTCAAAATCCAAATTATTAACATTTAAATATATATAATTTATATATTATATCATAATTATATATTATATTATAATTATATATTATATATATAATTATATATATTATATCATATTCCTGTTGTTTTCACGGTGATGTAACAAAATTTGTTTTATTTAGATGAATTGAAATATCCACAGTTCAGCTGACCGTCAGAATAAATCACGATCGGATATCGCAGTTGATCTACTTTCGGAATTTATATTATAATAACAACCCTAAATATATCACCCGGATTATAATATTTACATTGTGTCAATATTATAATAAATTCACCGATTTTTATTATTATTATTGTCTGTTATACGAATAATGGTTTGACGTGATATTTTATTATTAATTTCATTCACATTTTTTACATTATTTTCACGTTATATATTATGAGATATAAAAAATAAAATATTCATAATTTTTACAAAACACGAAAAAAAACATTTTAAAATGCATAATTAAAGTGCTATTATATTTCTCTGGTATTATGTAAAAACGTATATTAATAATCAGGTACAATATAAATAATAAAAATAGCTATAGACATTCTTTGGAACGTGATGTACCATAAAATATTATTAGTACTTATATATAACATTTGACGAATTTCACATGGAAGTGTCTGAAATGTTGGAATCTGTTTTTTTTTTTCGTTCAAATATCCAACTTAAGGATTCACTATTTTATTGAATTTCACAAAAAAATAAATAAACGTGTAAATAAAGTATTAAATTTTCTATTATTATGTATACATTTATTTGTGAATGACGAGTAATTTTTTATGACATTTAAAAATAATTTTAAAATTTAAAATTTTAATATAGTATTACAATATTACTAATATTAATTAATTAATTTAATTACTTAATTTAATTTAATGTATAATTAATGTTATAAAAATAACAATACTAATACATATTATATATAGTATTACATAATATTTTAAACGACTATATATTTTATATATCATTTAAAAATTGTTCGATATTATGTTACCATAATTTTTATTGTCTGCGTTTTTCAGAAAAGCATTAAATTCAGTTCAACCCAAACCCTCGTGCTCATAAAAATACAAAAATAAATATCCTTCATTATAATTTATAACATCCGTATGACCAGAAAAGACTCGAATTATATAATACCCCAATTAACCATAATTCAAAGTAAAAAATATTGGCTATTGGCTAACCCGAATAACATTGTAATTCAAAAAATAATGTGACACACAATTTTAGTTTTATATTTGATGAGAATAATTTATAATTTATTCTCAGTTTATAATAATAATAAAACAAACAAATACGAAATACTAATAAGTAATAACGACATGTTACATTTAGCTGAAAATGAAATTTATGACTGTTGGAATAAAATCAAAATAATATCGTGCAACATAATAAGAATAAGTATTTATTTTATGGTCCTAAACAGATTAATTAAACCCATATTATACCTATGTAGGTATCTAAATGTAATATAGCTTTTTTTTCCAGTAAGTACTGATATTTACTAAATTCTGATTTTCATTGAGTTAATAAATTTAATTGATTTAAAAATAAAATATTTTAAATTAAACTTTAAGTATATTTATTATTTTTTTAGTTAATTCGTGGAAGATTCTCGCAGAAATTATGCTGTAATTTAAGGAATGGCGTATTTATTTAAATAGAAATTTCCTTTTATAACTTAATATATTGTACATTATCATTATTGATTATTATTATTTTTTATACAATAAATTAGTTTTAAAACTATTCGAGCTCAGTAATTACAATTTCTAGAAATACACATGAATTTAATTTTACTATCGTTATATTATGCTACACTTATATCGGTTAAGTCTACGAATTTTTATAATCAATTAGTTATGCATAATGACCGTGAAAATAAATAAGTGTTTTTTTTTTTTTTTTTACTAAGGTCAATGCCACAACATAAAACACAACAGCGATGAATACTGAATTTATTTCAAAATATGATAAAAAAAAAAATTCTATTTTTTATACTTTTAATAAATGTTTGATGCATACATTTACAAACAATGGGGCCTTTTTTAGGGTTACGTCAATGAATTCAATTTTAAATGTTTTGTTTCAACTAATATTTTATTAATAACAATAATAAAATGTTATTGTAGCAGTTAAGCAGTATGCGGAATCATCCATCTATTGGTTTTGGTTCTGACATTTCGGAACCGTTGCAGGTTCCATCTTCGGAGTTAGGTTAGGTTAGGTACCTACGTCAAAACCAAAACCAAAACATGGATAATTCCGAAAATTGCAACAATATTATTAAGTCAATCCATTAAAGTTTTAATCAATTAAAATAAAATGTAATGAGATGTACATCAAAACCTTATATTTCATGAATAAATTATGTAAATGATACAATTAATTATAGTTTATAGATTATAATGAAGTATGAATATTAATAATAGACCGCTATATTTCATATAAAATCATCATCAATTTGTATTTGATATAAATCTTATATATGGCCCTCCTCGCAATAATAAACGAATAATAATATTTTATATATTATCACAAAAATATAAAATTATTACATCTTTACAATCTAATTGTTACAAGACTACATATGGTATTTTATGATACAGTGAAAAATAAATCAAGTTGGGAATTAAAAAATCATTTTTTTTTTTTAATATTTAAAAATATTAACAATATTAACTCCAATGTAGTTATAATAAGATACTGTAAAATATATTAAAATATTTGAATACCAGCAAGTGAATCACTTACTTAATATAAATATACAATAGTATAACTATTAATAAACTTCAAATCATTGTCCAACAGATAAGAAAGTGAGGACAAACGTATTTTATATAACATAGAATTAAATCGTTCGATATTTTTATTTTAATCTCGACGTAATCGATTCTATCCTATTCCAGTTATCGACAGTCGAATACATTCCATCAACGGTCATATATTATACGTCTGACAACTCTTGACTTTACAATGAGTTTATCGAATTTAAACACGCTAAAAGTTTTGTCCTGCAGCGCTTGTTGCACATATGTATATTTCAAAGTTATCTCGCACTCGCATACGGTTTAACACAATTGTATTATTAATATAATAATAGTGCACGAATCCGGCTTCCGGTCGTAGTAAAAAAACAAAAAAAATAAATCGTTAGGTTTGTTTCGTTATTATTTTATTACGTAATATTTGTTGTGGTGTGGACGCATTTAATCGCCACCTTATTATTGTTGCATTATACAATACGTATAATATTACGCAGGACTATATCGGGTACCGTATGAAATGATATTTTAGATTCCGAAGGATTGGTTTTTATAATAATATTATTGATTATTCGTATAATATTTATTTATTTTTAATGTTTCATATTGTTATGCATTGTTATTCGATTGTCATATTGCGCCATTCGAAATAACATTGAATTAGATATATTCGAATAAACAATCAAATTATCTCTTTTAATATAAGTTTTTTATATCTTTTAATATACGATTTTTCATTTTGATATTTTTAACGAATAGCAATAATTTACACGTCATACACTTCATTAGTCAAAAACTATATATAAATAATATCGAAAATATAATTTAATATAACAGTCGTTTAAAAATTACACTCGTATATTATAATAACATAAACGTGTGTGTGTATGATGTGCACGCGTGTGTAATATTCACTTACCTATTTATTGAAAAAATATAAAATGTAAGTACGAGTGCATATTTATAATATTATAAATTTATCAAAATTTAAAAAAAAAACTTTGCGAAGTTGTTATTTCTTTAAATAAAGTTTTTATTTACAAAATATATATACTATATATATATATCTAAATTCTAAACTAAACTTTTATTGTTCTAAAATTAATGTTTTTTTTTTGCGAGTCCCAACAAAAAAAAAAAAAAAAAAAAGGAACAAAGAATTTATATAATATGAAATTCGATTATATAGAAAAAAATGTAAAGTACATTCTACTATAGTTATTGTAAAAGTAAAATATAATATAATTTGTTCATACTTCCGATTAACCAAGAATAGGCAATTTAAATATATATATATAATATAGTCTTCTCTGTCCTCGAGTCGACGAAATTATTATTTTATGTCACAAAATGTTCTCCGCGCAATTACATTCATATTAATGTCTTCACTGTTGGCTGCATATACATTGTTTGCCTATAGTCCATAATTTATCTGAAACTTACGTTTGTCCGTATACAAGATTGGGTGTCATCAAAATCCAAGGTTTCTTGCGCTTTCTTCGTCGACAACTAATAATTATTATACTTATCTGTGAACATAGTAATAAATTCGTTACGATATAAAACACACACACAACAGTACTGTAATGTTTTCTTTGTGCCTATACGTAAATAAATCAAAATAATAAGCACTATAATATTATTTTAACAACAATATTATTAAAACAAGTTGTTACTGGAATAATAAACAGCATACAAATTATATTATTTTGTGTGTCAATAATTATAGGCTATAATCATCCATTATTTATCTCTCCAACCTCAAAATTAATACAAATTCTGAAACTTAGACACTGAGAAAATTAAAGATTGTGTTGATGTGCGGACGAACGAAATTCGACAAGTTTAAAGTAATGTAATAATGCATCTATAAAAATATTATACTGTCATACTGATACAAATGGGTTATAAATATTTTAATATTTATTATTTATAGATTCTTCGTGGTACGATAACGCCATGACCCAGAATAAATATTATTTATAAAACTAAATAAATAAATAATTTTTACTGTCAAATTTAAATTGATTTTGCATCTTGACTAGCATTTTGTCATTCTTATTACACTTTTAGTAAGTAAATACTAATGTTCAATTTTCATATCCTAAGTTTAAATTAAATTTTTTTTTTGAAAGTAAGTTGTTATATGACGAACTTTGTTTGTAGTTAAGCTTTGAATACGGGCTTTATTAACGTTAAAACGAGTAAAACTGTTCAAACTATAATACCATTTACGATGTTATGTAATGCAATCATTTTTGTTCTCTAAATAAAAATTCTCGTATAATTATAATCAGTTCTGTGCGACTTAATATTTTTGTCATTTATTTCAAGAATTTAAAAGTTTTTGTACGAGTATAAACATGTTAAAACTTATAACTGAAAAAAATACTAAGATAATATATATAACCACAAATTGAATTATTGAAACACAAAATATATCATATCGAAGTTAAAAGTGTTTTCTATCTGATATAGGATTAGATTTCACAATATTGAATCGTAGTAAATAACACGAAAGCCTAATAAATACAATATGCATAAAACATTACATTTTATATATTTTCTGTTCGCAGATAATTGCATTTGGATGATAGGTACGTTGACGTACTATGCATTAGAAAAGTGTTAAATTTGATTATTTGTAAATTTATTTTCACTGAACCATATTGAAAAGATATATACATGATATAAAACCCATTTAATTTAAGTATATACATATTATTCTTAATAAAATATGTGACAGAAATATAATAAAATTTACTAAATCGATATAAATTTATAATAAATGTTAGCATTAATAAATGTCATTTATTTTGTACAAAAATATTTTTTTACTATTTCAAAGTTTAACCAAAAATAATAATGTGCAAAAAACCTACTCGTTAAATTAATATGCAAGTTATATTTTTCAAATTTTTTATCGACAATATGATAATACGATGATATAAAATAATAAATACTATACAAAATTACAAAATTATATTAAAAAATATGGCAAATAAAAAACATAATTGAATTATATTAAAAAGTAAAAAAAATTGTCACCGCTACGCAAAATATTAAAAAATACATTAAAAATATTTAAACCTACCAAAATGGATTACTCTCGTTGTACCGAATAAGAAAAGTTCTTTGACACCTGCTCAAAATAATTAGTTTCCATCTTGGTACGCGTTTATTATAATCATCTCGATTAGATGCCGCATGCCTCGCGGTCTTGCCGGGAATAATTACCAAAATTCGTATCTGATTTACTTCAAATGCAGTACAATAATTTACGTGTAATGTGATCGTCGTATTCGTAATGTGTAATGGAAAAATCCAATTCAAACCAAGAATTATTACAAATAACTCACTTCTTAGACGTCCAATTAATTCGTCTCGGGTGAACGTTAAAAATATATAAAATCTTCATTGGTTCGTATATGCATATTTTCAAAATCGATAGCATTAATTACGATTGTTAAAAAAGAAGAACGCATTATTCTTGCCTGTGTGTATGCGCACGTCTGTGAATTCGAGTTATCTTGGAACCTTATCATAAACCTTAATACAAATATTGTTATATTAAGGTTTATAACATAATAACGTATGTTAAAGTGAACTGAAAGCGAAATGAAAAACAACGTAAATAACTCATCAAATTAATATTTATTATTATTTGGTTAAAAAAAAAAAGAAATTGTCGTTACACTCCTCGTTTAAAAAATGCATATTATTATTATTATTATAATTCTATATCCGATAGTGTATCGTATCGTTATAATATTTTAGAAACGATAAATAACGGTACACGGTATAAAACTTTAATAATTATAATTTATAACGTATTAGTTGAAACCCGTCAACCGGTCTAATTTATGTATACATTATTATAATAATATTACAAGTGGAGAACACGAGTACCAATATACGCCCTTTAATCATTAAACCGCCACCGACACCGATGCCGCCGCCGCCGGTCAACCACTTCTGTACATCGACCCGCGCCATTATTGAGAGTAAAGGGTAGGTAATATTCAGTAAAGATTTCAGATACCTACCACATATTATAATTATTAATATTCGATATTTCAATAATTACGCGCTATTTAACCTTGTTGTATGAATATAATATATATTTTAATATTTAATTAGAGCCTTTCTTTGAAATATATATTTACATCTCGACAGTTAAATTAAATAATAACAATATTAAAAAGGAGAAAAAATAAAAAATATACAAACGAACGAACGAAAGTGAAATATGAAACGTGAAGAATTAAAAAGCGTGAAAATATTATAATAACGCGTATTCGCCGTTTAATACGAAAATATCTCTATTTTATTTTTATCTCAATACTTATAGTAATTTAATTGAATCGAATATACATAAAAATACTCCTCGATATCTTAAATATTATAATGTAATATATTTTATATAACACATTTTTTTCCCCTGGCATTTCGTCTCCGTCCTTTTTTTGTATTTCCCTCTTTTATTCGACTATATACCTATACCTACTCGGAAAGAATGGATATATTCAGTCATAGAAAAGTTTTACATTATAATTTCAAAATACTCGTAATTTCAATAGGGACATAGGGTTTGATTCGAAATGAGTACCTAACTAAAACGTAAGAAAAAAAAAAGTAAATTGAATGATCCGGAATTTGTATTATTACAAAAGCTATATAATATAATATACTTTTTTTTTCTTTGGGTATTTACCTACCTATGGGTATACGTATAATATTATACTAAAATAAATCTGATAAATATTCAAGTTTCATTGATGTGAAAATTTACATTTAAATTAGAAAATTTCCCCCGGTACAAAACGTATCTATTCATATAAGATTGATTAGACTTTAATAATAAATTATATTATTATTATTATTATTATCATATTATGTGTGTATCAGAATACATCTACAAATGCAAATAATATGACGCGTATGTGTGGAACAACGATGACGCTCCGCGATATGATTAAATTATGTGGAATCATTTGAATAGTGTATAATATTGGCAGGAAAACTTTCTGAAAATGATGAGAACCAACTGTTATGGAATTTGACATAATAGTGACGGCACAACACATTAGGAATATATTATTATATTAGATAATAAGTTTATTCGGTTGAATAGATCGAAGCCGGCTAAACATATTCATTTAAGCACGAAAACGTTTAAATACCATATACGATATACCTACATGATTAATTTAACAATTAATTGAACATCATTTCAAATGTTGAATTTTACTCTTGTAAAACGAACATCAATATTAATATTGTGTAATATCATTATATAGCATTATTAATAATCGATAGACGAAAAATAAGAAATAATTTTGATACAATATATGCGATATTGGAAAAAAATTATTAAATCCTATTAATGATAGAATATTTTATTATCATTCGTGATAAACTGACCAATCTCTTGAAGTATGATAATACAATGTACGATTTTCCAACCGTGGTATAGAAATAGTACATGGAACCAAAGACCAAACCGAAGCTAAAATAATATTCTCATTACGTATATAACATTATTATGAAACAATTACTGATATGTATGTATACTACTTATGAATTTATGATGTTATTATATCTAATAATCACGAGTTGTACAGATTTTCATTCGACACTATAGGTATAAGTGATAATTTCAATCGCAACAAGTTTGATCGCCACGAGTGTCGTTCGGGGAAAGTTTTCAATTTATACGTTTACGATTTACGCACACAACGCAATATTATTGACGAACACGTATAAATATTATTATAATTATAATATTATGACGTCACGGGGGCCGATTTCAAATAAATAAATTCAACGTATATCATCCAACGATCGGTGATAATACGATAACGATAATATCATGGAAAACCGCCGTCGACGCACGTGCGTCGTGTAAAGTTTAGTTACCATAATAGTTGTATAAAATTGAAGACTTACGACCGCGCGGACGTCTGGCGTGCGGTTTTAGGACGACGAAATATTTCTTCACGAGATTTTCTTTCTCCCATATACATTTTATATATAATATCATAATGAGCTACGTATATTTTATGTGCATGATGCGTTGTTATACTATGGGCGAGAAAAACGTTTTTATCTGAAATTAGTATCTGTACGTCGCATAATAAACTGCGTGGAAGCGGTAAATGTGTGCGTGTTTGTGTATTATACTCGTTCAGAAACTTTTGCGCGCGCAACCGTATCGATTTGTCGATATAATCTCGCCGCCGCCTCAGCGCCACGATTGTACCCAGAGTATAATAATAATATACAGAGTGTTATTATACGTATATATACGTATATTTTTTGGTTTGGTTGCGTGTGTGTGTGTGTTTGTATGCACACTGTATATACACGCAAGCACGTGTTTATTGAAATGTACGAATACAATTTTATCCGTCCCACAGTGTGTGTGTGTGTGTGTGTGTGTGTGTGTGTACCTACGCGTCGACCCCGAGAGTACGCATAACATTATTACTAGTACGTTTTTTCGTTCCGATAGGAAAACAATCTCGGAAATAATAATCGAAGAAGCGTGTTCGATGACCGCCGTATCGTATCGTTATAATACATAGAAAATCTTCACCGGCGGTCACCACTCGTTAAACGGGTATAATAATATTGTAACAATATCAATATTGTGTTATCACTTTATCAGTATTCGTGTCGAATTATTTCCAACCACAAAAAAATGTCACGTCCAAACAAAATAATACACAGATAGGTTAATTTCCAATTTGTTGACCTCCCACCAAACGAAGTCATTGAACACGCACACGCGGATCTGATACCTAGCAATAATAGAAGATTTTTTTTTTTCTACGATCATCGATATATTTTTCCAGCGATTTTCATTTCTTTACGTTCCTCGTATTCTCGAATTCTCGACATTCTATAGTCAAGTCGATTTTGTGCAATATTATTGTTTGACTAACATAAAGAATTTAGTCTCTATAAATAGTCTCACTGTATATATAAAAAGAAGTAATATTTATAATTTTAAACAGACGGGTATTAAAACATTTCCTTTTTGCCATTCGTTCGTAATTGGCATTGCACAGTCACACTTAAATCAAATACCTTAAACTATTTGATAAATCAAGTTGTCATGCTTTTAAAAGTTATTTGAACACTTCAGCTCAACTTCCGCGCCGTTCGTATTAACATTACAAAATACTTAAACGATAAATTTATAATTAACGCACTATATATTGTCGAGAATTTATGCAACGTGTTGATAAGTGCAGTATATTATCATAATATAGAATAATTATTATACTTTACACGTTAAAATGTTATTCGTTCCGTCTGGATATATTAGGTATAACAATAAAACTGACGACACTAATTGGAACTGTTTGATAATAATATCTGACTGTTGTATGGCAACATTCAAATAAACACGTAACGTACATAATATATTATATAATATACGACTATACGAGGGATGATAACAATTATTATTCGAGTTTTTTTTTTAATTATTATGTTTTTTAATTTTTAATAATGACGAATTGTATTTTACGTATATTATTTTCGACTCGCACGCTGAAAGTAATGACAAAAATATGTTTTCATTGTGATGTCTTGCCTCTTGCGGCATATTCATTGTTCTGTACAATATTGCAGTTGGTTTATTCACTTTTTATTTTTTATTTTTTATTTTTTATTTTTTATTTTTTTGTTCAACCACTGAAACACGTACGAAATAACTATTGTGTTTTTTGTCCATCGAATATCGATTATCAAACGCACAAAAATACGATAAAACAATAGTTCAGACATAATGCACCTATACCCTCCCCTACGATATCATTTCTCGTTCAGTGCTGTCAAAAATATGTTTACACGGATGAATGACCAATAACGGGGCATTATATATTACGAAGCATAGTCGGGCATTTTTAAACTATTCTTATATCCGGTGCTTTTCGTAATTATTATTTGTTGGGGCGCATGGTCAGCGATTAGTAGAATATCAAATACCCCAAAATATATAAATCACGAATAATAATTCGAGATAGAACGTTACAATTGGCAGACCAAGATTAGATAAAACTATAAAATATTATGATGAGAATAATTGAGAACACACTGTTATATGCCCACACTGGGCATAAACATTTTACGGTAGCTTGTAATGTGATGCGCATAATATTATAATAGGTACCTATATAAAACACGGACAAAAGTAATTTTTTTTTTTTGTATATTCACGAAAAAACATATCATGCGTAATCCGATTATTCTGAAAGTTTTTATTGAGAGAAAAATTTTAAAGTCGTACTTAAACGAATAACCGCGGTAACGTACGACATTATATTATATTATGGTGTACATATGTTATTCGCGATATCGTGTGTTTAAATGTTCGGCCATGACTGTCCAAGTTCGTATTTTTGGTATTATAATATACTTTGTAACAATGCTGTTTTTATTTCAAAGTAATAATATGACCGACTATGCGACGATACGCGTCTGGTAAAAACAATTCGACCGAGTTTAAAATTAAACTATATTTTGTTCGTTTTATGTTCAACGTTTCGACCACTACCAGAGTTCTAATAAACAGCATCGTCGTTTTTGCAGAGATATGAACACAATTTTTCGTATTATACGCAATGTAAACACATACGAATGTCCATCGATCGGCGCGTGATTCGGACTAAATTATTGGGGTTATATTTTGCAACGATTGTACTTTTTAGCCTTACGAGGAAATTATCTCCCCGTATTTCTGAAAAGTATTATACCAATAATAATATACCTAATATAAACAATATATATCGGTTGAATGTCTTCATTATACAGGTGTAACGTTTAAATATTTATTTTTGGAAAAACGTATTACGATGAAAACGAATACATAATAACATGATGTTATCTATACCTATTTTGTATTCATTATTTATAATTTTGTAATTTAAAGAGATAATGATCCGTAAATAATTATTATTTTATTTTAATATGCAGATCGATTGTTTTTTGAATATTAAATTTCAATCGTTAATTTAAAATATTTCATATTTAATAGTAGGCACGAAATCATCCCGTTCCGACCCCGGCATACGTATAATTGTTATTATCAAGGGTTGCGATAGTGCGACCCGTCGCGACCCCCAGATTACACCGCTGGCATCGCACGTTCAATATTTTTTATCGTAAATAAGTCCTATTATTTTACACGACCTTAAATCATTCGTTTTTATAATTATTATAAATGAACGACGCGGGTTCACACGAAATATTTTCCGAATGCGTTAAAATCGCATGAATCGTATTATACGTAGTATATAGTCGTTGTATATGACACCATATCCGCAGCACGTAATCATAACGAAGGGTATATAAATATCATTTATTTATATAATATCGTCGAAATATATTTCGCTGTTTCCTAGTGTAGTACGACCATTAGCGACGGAATAATAATAAAAATAAAAAAATAAAAAATAAAAAATAAAAAAAATAAATATACCCTATGGAGCCGAAGACGCCACGCGAAGTAATCGCTGTATTGGGTTATGTGGGCTTAAGTAAACGATGTAACAAATTTGTGTTGTGTCTGTGCATCTATCCGGCACGACATAATATTTTACACGATAAAAATCCGTACCGTAAAAAGCTATATATGGTGTGTGGTTGGTGCTGAGGTTAAGCTCGCCCGTTACAACCATTACGTTATAATATATACTTATAATATAATACATCCAGCGTGTAGGTATAAACCATTCGGTAATAAATCCGAAGAACAATGCGATTGTCATCAATTTTTTTTTTTTTTTTTTAATACATATAACGTTCATAATATTTCAACAATAGTGCGCGCGTTCGTTATAATATCATTGTGCGGTTCCTCTTGTTATATACAGTGTGCGTATAACTATTATCCTTTAAAATGGTCGAACTAGAGAGAGAGCAGAGAGCGAAAAAACATCCGACCGTTTAACGCGTAGTTTTTCTATTTTTAATTTCAAATTCGATGACCACATATCGCGCGTATCAACAGATTCCGCGATGATAACAATATTAAACGCATTTATACGCAATGTACGACTTATTCTGTATAAGTTATAATATCGTTTTATTTTTAATACGCAGTATAATATACGGTTTGTTGTTAAACAAATATAAAAAGTAACTAGATCAAAGCTATATAAATACTGTAAACATTATTTTGTTTTGAAACTACAAAATTTATTATAACACAAAAAAGAAAATAAAACAAATAATAAAATCAAAGAAACAAAAAGAGATGGTCGTACTGCTGTGGAAGGGATACGGGTTTAAAGACGTTAACGTCGAATTTTGATTAAAATTTGAATGCAATGATAAATCATTACGTTCGACAAAACGATTTTGAGCCAAGTTCATCAGATAATAATATATTATGTACTGATTAAAATTTTTACATTCAAACGGACTAAATGTTCAATATAAATACCCATAAAACCCCTAAATGAGTCGCGTCAATAAACAAATCTAACAGTACTTCGATCAGAATCGTTTTTTCGAATATAATGATTTACCATCGTATTCAAATTTTAATCAAAATTCAACACTACCCTCTTTTAAACCTGCATGTATCCCTTCCACAGCAATATCAGCTCTTCTTTTTATACTTTAAACAGCTACAAAAAATAATTGTTATTGTTATATTCACAATAATTTGGAACTGAATTAATTAATATGAATTTAAACTTTAATACAATTTTCAAAAAATTTTCAATTTTATTAAACATTATTGTAAAATATAATAAGAAGAATGGATTTTTAGATTTTCGATTTCACTAAAAATATTAACTTTAAACAACAATAAAAAATTGTCAATTTGATATATATATTAATATAATTATCAAAATATTAGAATTTTTCAAATATTTTGGTATCATGTTAAGTAATATGTGAGTATGCTTTAGTAAAATTTTCAGACTTTAAAACCCAAAATTGCCAATTTTATCAAACATTATATACATAAAAACGAGAATTTTAAAGTTGTTTATTTTGTAGAAAAATTAACATAACGGTTCCAAAATTTTATCACATATATACATATAGTATCTATGTGGACGCCCAAAACATTTTCAAGTCTCAAAGTTTAAAATTGCCAAAGTAAAATTACCATATTAAAATTAATTTCGTCAAAATTTTAGTTTTCGCAAAAAATAACGTTTTTTCATATTGCAAGGGTCGAATTTGAGAAATTCGAAAAATGACCTAAAAAAACGTACCAACTACATTCACTTTCCAACTGGAACATATGTTAATCGTGAAAATAGTAGCATTATTTCGAGTCGAAAATTGTTTTCATACATATAAAAAAAGGAAGAAGAAGAAGACACGTCATTGTAAAGCCAATACATTTTTCGCTACCCTCAAAAACTAATACTAATTATCACAAAAATGTTTAAATATAAAAAAATTATAATATATTTACCTCACTCATTGGAATTTTATGTAGGTAGGTACTAACACTTAAATTCAACATCCAATAATATTAAAAATATTGATTTATGCACGCTACGAACTAAATTTAAATATACTATTCATTTAAAAATCAATTAATAATAGTATATGTATAAAGAAATTAATTGACAATTAATATATTGAATTAATTTTATTCTACTTTTATAATAATATATAAAACAATAAAACTATACTTTAATATCAATGAAGTTGTACAACTAATTATAAATATTAATTTATGAAATTATAAAAAATGTAATTTTTGTCATAAAAATAATTTTACAAATAATATATTAATATTCTATGAAATTTAATAATAATTTTATAATATTGTACAGTGATACAATACAGTACACTAGTACAGTAATAGTATAATATAGATTATTATAAAATATAAATTTTGTCAAATTATAATGAAATAAATGCTAGCATAATATTTCATATCTGAATTCTGAACTAAGACAAAAAATATATATATATATATATATATATATATATATATATATATTTATAATAAAAAAAAATAAAAAATAAATATATAAGAAATATATAAATAAGTATTATTAAAAAAATAGTACAAAGGAAATGACAAAAGAAAGAATATGCAAAAATATTCATGAATAATCTATTGTATATTCCATATTATTATAATAATTTGTATAATTTAAAGATCAAATGTATTTTTATTAATAAATTTTTTTGACGATTAAAACAAAATTTTTAAAAAAAAATAGTTCTTTATAATTATTATCAAATGTCTATAATACTAATTATTATTCTTATACAAAAACAATTTATTTTTATCTTTAAATATTAATAGTTAGTCGATTTATGGCCATTATTTTTTAAAGATTAAAAAAGTTATTTTTCCAGTCTGTAAATTTACTTAACAATATAATAAATAGTTTAATTATATTTTCATATAGAACACGTTTATTATTAAGCGTTTCACATTTTAATTGTATTGATTAATTATAAAAACTTTCCATTTTATGGAAGTTCCATAATTTATACTTTAATATTGAATTATTAATTTATTTTATTCCAACAATGTTAATTTTAATTCAAAAATATTTAAATTTTATCTACTTTGTGTTATTTGTAACAACTAAATTTATAATTTACAGTCTTATAGATACCTACTAATATTATTATTTAGACTCTGCAGACATTCATTTTCTATGCTAATACAATAATATTTGTATTATTAAAACAAGTCGTTTGTCTTGAAAATAATAATGTATATATTATGTTCATTTAAATAATTTGTTGTTTTTAATGCGGAAAAATACTTATAAATAATATATAAATTATAACACAAAATATTTTCAGAAATATAAAAATGATTACTTAATTATTCTAATAAAATTATGTGTACCTATAAATTATTTACTATATATTTAATCTGTTACCATTATTTAGAAAATTTAAAGTTAATTATATAAAAATCAAATTTAATAATTTATATTAATTATAAATTAATAAAATGTTCAGTTTCCAAATATTGAACTTTTTTGTTATTGATTTAGGTAATAGTACATTTTATGAAACCATTTAAACCCAAAAGAATCATTGATGTTTTAATTTACATGTAAATTAATATATAATTTTATGAAAATATTTAATTATAATTTACTGATAGTGAATAATAAACATATTAACGAGGATTCTACTTTATGATAATAATTCTATTTGAAACAAATGGACGTCTTTCGAGAAATTAAAACACGTTAGGTGCATTTAATCGTTAAGTAGGTACAATAATTGGTAATATATCATCATTATTTTAAATTTTTATTATAAATGTTTTAGAAAAATTAATACTATATTATATTAAACAAATAAAAAAATTATAATTTCATTAAGATAATACAAATACATCAATTAATAAAATTAATAGACGTCTATTATAGAATCTTTTTTTGATATTATATAACTTTTATTATCTACCTAACAACCATAATTTAATATAAATCACGTATGCTGACATAAATAAGAACGATCATTCCGATTTCCAAAAAAAAAAAAGAGAAATATAGTTAAAAAATAACAATAGTTGTTCTTACTAACAACGTAAATAAAAAAAAACGTCATGTTTAATTTCAAAAAAAAAAAAAAAAAACTCTTGATGACTTTGCATTTTATTTTTATTTTTTAATCTACATGAACAATTTTTTAAAAAATATATATAATATGTAACACTAAATAAAATTAAACAATTTTTAAATTAAGTATATTTAAATTTTAAAATTATCAATATAACAGAAAACGATTATTGTCATAATATAAAGTATTATTTAATGTTACAAAATTATATTGAATAATTTAAAATTATGAAAAAAAAAACTATTATTTTCATTCGAATTGAATATTAAATATATTATATAATATTCAAAAACATCTACTTCGAGCTTTTTTTATAACCACTCAACACATAACATACTTTTTAATAATATACCGTTTATGCTTACGGTAAAAAGTTGAATTTTTAAATTATTGTAACTAAATAATTCTATACCTGCTATACAGCTGATAATATACGTTTCAATTTCCTCCGACTTAATTTAGTCTTCAAAAAGTTTTTATGAGCCTTATTAGAGTCACTAATGCAAAATATTATACGGTGACGTACAAATAGTTGCAAATTTATATAACACGAACATTATTATAAGACGGAAATTTTTAAATTATAAACACAATAAAAAATGTATTTATATTATTTTTAAAACTATTATTTAATTTAATTATTAAGTATTAAGTAAAATTATATTATTTATATAGAAATTTATTTAACAACGAACGAAATAATGGATTAATCGTTTAAAAACCATAATATTATAAATTCGCGAATCGCATTCATGTTTTATTATATTGTACCGGATAATTAATTCTAATTAAAAAGACACATTGTCCCGTAAATTGCAGAGAAACCCATCAAATTCAATTAAAACTAGCATAATAGTTAAATCCCTAATATAATTTTACCGTTTAATCTAAAGTGCAACTAGATACCTACTGTAATTATTATTAAATATTAAGAAATGTATTATTATTATTATATAGTAAGTTAATCTTTTATGTTCTACTAAAATCATTATAATAATATTAAATTAATTAATATTGATATAATTAATAATATATAAATATTAGAATATAACATTAAAATTTAACAAATGATAATAAAAGTGACGAGTACGCAAATATTATTATATTGAAGCACAATAAAATTATTATAATTTTTAGTTTTGTACAATTTATTAAAAAAAAAAAAAAATTGAAATTAATGAGTAATATTTAAAAGTGCGAGTTGAACTAATTTCTTATATCCTTGGAAAATATTAAATTATTACAGTACGATAATTTTTTTTTATTTATTATTTTTCTTAGTATTGAAAAAGTTAAATAATATAATTATCAAAGTTTAATAATAACTCAAGACGGCATTTCATTTTTTTATTCTTAATTTAAATTTAAAAATTAAACTCGGTATAAAACTTGTATACCACGTATAATAATAATGTTATATGTTATAAATAATATAATTTTTATTTTGTGATATATGTATAAATACAATATCGACTATTGTAATACTTTGGAATAAATTGAATAAAATTATTGACTTTGATTATGAACATAATATATAATTAATTTAAAAAAAAATATTATAGTAAAACTGTGAATGTTTTAATTGTTATCAATTTGTCTTTCTCCGTTTCATTCAATAATATGCTTATAAATTTAAAAATAATAAAATAACATCAAATTTATTTAAAAATTATTTTCATAAATCAAATAACATATTTCACTTACCCTCGTATTATAAAATTAATACGTAATATAATGAAGTACGATACTATAGTATACTAAAATCATATCGTAAGTTATTTATTATATTAGTTATATAGAATATGTACTTTACGTACTCACGTTCCATACTTCCATAATATAATAAATAAATATTAAGTAATGCATATAATGATACAACATACAAGTACTAACATTACATCAAGTAGGATTTAAATTTAAAAAGTTAACCAACGTTATATTATAATGTTATTAGCCATATATCATATTATATTCATAGGAAACTTGTAATTACCGTGTTAAACTCTTAGTTGTACCGTGGTATAATATAATGTATTTCGATAACTAATTAACCTAAATAAGTTTGAAAAGTATGAAGAAATAGATTTTATTTTTAACAATTTTCGTATTGGATCATTTTGCTGTACTTAATCGAAATACACAATATTATGTTTTAATATTTTTAATAATTTTATATTAATATTAAATTATATAAGAATAAAAATATATTTTATTTTTATTTTTCGTACCGTCATTATACTTTAGTTATATTTTATAATTTGTATATATTATTTACAAACAATAAATTCGTATTATTATACCAAGTCGCTTTAAACAAAATTATTAATTTGCATAAGAGCGTGTGCATCATGATAATATGTCTATTTTATAGAAACTCTTAAGCGATTTAAAATAATAATATATACTATGACTAACTAATTTAGTATTTTAAATATAAATCAGTAAAACTATATATTGAAATATCGATTTTAATCATTTATATTAGTTACCTAATATTATAGCGATCTAAGATTAATATAGAAAAACGTAGTAAAAGTAAAGATGGTTCTCTTTTCGACAAAATATTGTATCGTATAATTTATACGAATAATATAATTATTAATTTATATTATACTCGTATAATATTGTATGGTTATAACTCATATGATAATATTCAAGGTGTACTTAAAATTTTCGAAAAATTAAATAATATGCATGACTCAAATTGGAAAAAAGAAGGCGATTAGGAACAAAAAATATCATATTTTATTTATATTGTGTTTAAATAATAAATATTATACTGTATTTCGTGGAAAAAAATAAGAAATTACTATATGCGCACATTCGGCAATAATATAATATAATTCGTGTGTATTTAAAGAATAAAATAAAATGTAATATAACAAACGAATATTTTTATACTTTCGCGAAAACAAATTATGCTCAGAAAAATGTTTGCGAGCATGCTTACACCCATTTGTATAATATAAATATTACCGAGAAATGAGAATATTATACTTTTGACTCTTCGACGAAACCTCCAAAGCTTATCAAAATGTGTCAGTCATATCAATAACGGAATAACACACAAGTGCACTATTTCTACCATCGCACTTTTATACTCCAACACAAACATTGCTAAGTATGTACAGTACGATGTATACAGAACGATCTCGGTGCGTCGTATAGGTATGAATAAAATAAATAAATTGGACACTCCCGAAGTTCTCGACAATTTTGTAATGTATAATATCGCCCTGTATATAATACGCACGTGTTATTATACTGTGACGGCGACAAACAACAAATATAACAATATTATATTATATTATGCTATGCCGTAATATAAATTATTATTATTTATATTTACACGCGTCACATTCGAATAATTCGCATAATATTATACGTAAAACACGTGAAAAGTCGAAAACTAAATAATGACGATTTCGCGTCTACGTATACGAATAGACATATATGTTATAATATGTATACATATTCGACTATAACGATAATATATCCGTTATATGAGACATATATAATATTACATTCGTCACGTATTGTATTTAGTTTGCACGAAAATCACGGATGATAGACAACTTTTTTCAAACACCAAAAATCCATTCCTTTTTATAATAACGAGTTTATAGTAAAAGGATATACGATTTTTTTTTTTTTTTTGCGACGCGTCCAATTAAATTATTTTAAATGTTAAACTTTTAACGATGATAATTAAATAAATATTTATCACCCGGTATAATTCGTAATAAACTAGTTAAAGTTAGCGTAAAGTCGCAGAACGTTTCTTGTAAGTAGGTACAAACAAAATATTATAGACGGGTGTAGGTATACAACATAATATTGTATAATATCACACCAATTATTATAATATTGTGTAGTTGTTAATATTGCAATAATTAATAACGCATTATACGTAATGTTCGTATTTCTTCGGAAAAAGTATTATTTTCCACAGTTTTAATAAATATTTTCCAGAAAAGTTGCTGTTTTAACAACTAAAAACACTGTACAATAAAACGCATAACGCTTATGGCTTATTTTTATTCGAAACGCTATAATATTATGCATTTATTTTTAATATACACTTCAATAATATTATATTCTTCAGAATTTCGCTGAATTCTCTAATAAATAATAATATAATTAGTCCAGTCAAATTAGGAAAAAGAATGGAACTAATTCCTCGAAAAAGTTTTTTTGGCCCATAATTTAGTCCATACCTTACTGATGAACATACTAAAAGTCCCCAAGCCTACCCCCTGTGCATAGCCCTCCACCCCTAAAAAAGGGGTGCAAATTCTCTATTGCCGTTTTACCCTATAACTCGTTAACCGTTATACTTACGACCAAAGTAAACATAACTAAAATTAAAGATCATCAAATTTACTATATGATTTGTTTATTAATTAGCTTATTTTTTAAAAAACTCGCGTACAATTTAAAAAAATGTAAAAAAAAAAAAAATTTTTTTTTTTAAATTTCGTTTTTCAGCTAAAAATATTATTCCTACGCAAAAATAAACCTAATAAAAATTGAAGGGCAGGTAAATTTACATAGGAATATGATGTTTTTTTTTTATTCCCGTAAGTTCCTCCGTATCAAATAACG
>JAIUCT010000013.1:8077747-8101362 GCA_021307375.1 Tetraneura akinire | reverse complement strand
CGTTATTTGATACGGAGGAACTTACGGGAATAAAAAAAAAACATCATATTCCTATGTAAATTTACCTGCCCTTCAATTTTTATTAGGTTTATTTTTGCGTAGGAATAATATTTTTAGCTGAAAAACGAAATTTAAAAAAAAAAATTTTTTTTTTTTTTACATTTTTTTAAATTGTACGCGAGTTTTTTAAAAAATAAGCTAATTAATAAACAAATCATATAGTAAATTTGATGATCTTTAATTTTAGTTATGTTCACTTTGGTCGTAAGTATAACGGTTAACGAGTTATAGGGTAAAACGGCAATAGAGAATTTGTACCCCTTTTTTAGGGGTGGAGGGCTATGCACAGGGGGTAGGCTTGGGGACTTTTAGTATGTTCATCAGTAAGGTATGGACTAAATTATGGGCCAAAAAAACTTTTTCGAGGAATTAGTTCCATTCTTTGCCGTTTTTTCGTCTAATTTGACTGGACTAAATCTACAGATTTCGCATCGGATAAATATTTTATATATAGAGATGGGTATATATTTCTATACACATAATATATTATTATAATTCACGGTATTAATAGGACTTTATATTGTAATACATTATTTTTTATACTTTTATAGGAAAAAATAATAAGAAATTTCATAATTTTATGCCAATATATTATGTATAATGTATAAATTTAATTTTTTTAAAAAAAAATCGTCATTTTTTACATTTATATTCTCGTCAATATATACCCAAATACTACAACTCCATACTTAAAAAACTATAGCATCGCAATCAGTACAATAAATATAGGTACAACAAATTACAAATGTGTGTTGAACAATTTAAAACTGCAATTATTAAAGAATATTCACGCGTATTAATGTATTACGTGATGTAAATTATACTTGCGTATGCATTAGTTTACGAGTTATTAAGTTTATGGCTAACAACTCACGTTCTAACTGTTACCATACCTATTTAAATATTAAGGTGACAAACGCGTACACACAAGTAAGTAATATTTTACACGGAATTGCGTAAATTACACGTTGGAATTTTAATGTAAAAGATTTTATTCCACAGGGATTCTCAAATCTGGAAAATACATATTTTTATTAGTTAACCGCAATGATTTACAAAAATATTATTATAAAACGCGCAATTGTTAAGCACGATACTATATTAAGTTATTGTTCTATTTTTAAAATCGGGTCGGATAATAAATTTGAAATTTTGAATAATATTGTGATACGAGTTAACTTTTGATAAATATTTTCAACGACCCAGGGCCGTATTTAGGGGGGTGCAACGGGTACAATTGTACCGGGCGGCAAATTTTTAGGGGCGGCAAATTTTTAGAGGCGGCTATAGTATATAAATACTCCAACATATCTCCTAAAATACGCTTATTCTTGAAACAGTAGTATATGAATAATCGTACATTTTCTTAGAAAATGATTATTCATATACGAACGCCGTTCTACTGTTTTAAGAATATGCCCATGGGGCAGGGGCGTCCCTGGCCCACGTTTTAGGGAGGGGCGATTTTGAAATAAAACTTTTTATTGAAAAAATTCATGTTTATTTTTATTAATAAATTGCATAACATATATCTAAAGTAAAATTTTTTTTAAAAAAAACACTATTTAAAATTACTACAAATAAGAAATAATATTAAAAAAAATGAAAATACAACACATACTAATTGTTTAAACATCACTTGCATTTTATATTTATATTATCGTAATTTGTAAATCACATTATATCTCAAATTTGTAATAAATATAAAATATGTACGAGACGACACTACAACAGTATATAGATGCACATACAATGAACATTTACATAGTAGATATAAATAATTTGGTATTTCACTATTTCAGCTGATATACTCGTACAGACGTACTATAAAAAATTAATGTATGTATTTGTAAAGAAATATTATTAAAAATAATAATATTAAGAACAATTTCATGTATTAATAATTTATATGAATATCATTAAAAAAAAATCCAGGGGGTGGCGATCGCCTCGTCGCCCCCCTAAAATACGGCCTTGCCATGGGTGGGGGTGAACAATTTAATTTGTACCGGGCGCCAAAATCTTAAATACGGCCCTGCAACGACCGGATAAGAAATCGACTAATTTTAGTAAGTACACATAAAAATATTAATACAAAAATATAAAATACCTTTAACAAATCGAAACAGTTTAAAAAGATCGATTACAAAAATATGTTCCGTACCTATAACAAAAAATATGAAGATATATTTTCAAAAACTATACATTAATGATACTGTAATGGTATATAAATGTACAATATTTATGACTTTTTTAACGTTTATTGTGTTAAAAAAAAAAAAAAAAAAAAATAGTGTGATTTATACTTATTTTTATTTTTATTTAATACCTAAAAGTGTATACTAAACATTCTTCAAGTATCAAGATAACACATAACAGTATCTAGTAACATTTTTATATTATAAATATATAAATTCGTCGATCAGTTATTTATTCAATTTAATAATAATATTTAAAATATATCGCATTATTTAAAATAAAATTTGATTATTTGTATGTAAGTATAGAATAATATAATATATATAATAATATAATAAATATTATTTTTGTAAACAAGTCAACGTCCAAACAAAATTCGAAATGAAATAATGCGTCTATGCATGATAACGATGTGTTTAAAAGTTTATCAGTTTATGTTATTATGTGCAATTATTGTTTAATGTAATAAGAAATCCGTGTTAATATAATAATATTTATAATATTAAAAATATTTAATAGACCTGTTCTGCACATAAATCGTTGCGTACAATAACGCACGCCCTTCTTTACGCCTTTTCTGTCTCGTGTTAGTGGACAATCAAAATATTATTAATTCGTTATAATAATTGTATTGTTTTTTATAACAGTATAAGAATAATAAAATATAGTACCAACAATCAGAAAATCGATGATTTCGGTATAGGTTATAATATGTACACGTATATTACATTATATCGTATACTCGTATATAATTTTGTCCATCATAGACACTTATAAATAAGGTTCGGATTTGAAGGCAATATAATCAATAAAAAAGCATTTAAAATGTAAAAAAAGGCAATAAAAGGCATTTAATTTATATAAAAAAGCAATTTAAAAATTTACTAGTTGGTATAAAAAAAAAATTTGACTACTATATACTTAGATACGCCGTCTTTAGTAAAACGTTGACGGTTTGGGCTCAAAATATTTGTATACATAGAAAAGGATCTTTCTACATCCACCGAAATTATCGGGCGTATTTCATACATAAATAATTATCTAAATTAAGATTACAACTTGTTAAATCATCTTCGGTATAGTACGGGTACTTTTATGTCCATACAAAAAGACGAAAACGGATAGAATATTCTGCGATATCGATAAATTTTGCGAAGAATAAAACCCATTTGTACCGAAAATACGTGCCTAAGCTATGTATAAAATTATAAAATTAAAAATTAAACACAAAAAAGGCATTTATAAGTATAAAAGCCAAAAAAATCAAAAAGGCATTTATAAGTAAAAAAGGCAAAAAAAAAAAAAATACATCTATCGACTTAGAAATTAAATGAAACAAATTTTTGTATAAAAATTATTTTTCTATTATGATTATTAAAAGAAAGGCTTTTGCCTTCAAATCCGAACTCTACTTATAAATAGTATAAATATAAATCATAATAATAAAATGACAAATGATAATATTGTAATGAATAAACACCACGTACAGACATCGGCGTTTGCTCAATATTTTCGACGTATCAGTAAAAAAAAAAAAAAGCTAAAAAATAATCATTGAGTTATACGTCGTTTCAATTACTTCATCTTTATTACAATTACACCAACCACAATAATACAAAGTCGCGGGTTAAAACGTTAACGACACAGAAATCAACCCAAGCTAAATTAATGAAAATATACGACACCATAAAGAGTACCGCAATGGTGAGCGACTTTATACCACCTATATATGTATATATAAATAATACGTACATAATATATTATTATTATTATTATATTGACCGTTTTATTGTACAACGTTTCAAATGTCTGTATATAAATTTAAGCATTCATAAATTCATTGAAATAGACCATAATGTGATCACAAACGTAAAATGTAATATTTAAATAATTGACAAAAGACTTTTTAATTTTTTATTATTATTATTATTTTTATTATTATTATTATTATTATTATCATCATTATTATTATTATTTTTATTATTATTATTATCATTATTATTATCATTATTATTCCACAATGCGTAACAAATATACATACATATTATAATGTTCGAGGGTATAAACTACCGACAAACATAATATACATTTACATAATATTATATACCTTGAATACGCCGGTCCAAAATATGAAATTAAATATTATACCTATTATACCTCACCCGTTGCCCGTTGGATATAATTTGAAAATAATGGAAACGATCACGGTATAAAATATTTTTTTTAAAACAATATGTACCTATAAGTATATAATAAACCTAACCTATAGGTATATAATAAATTTTATATATTTTTATTTTTATAATTCGCCCGTACATTTTTTTCTTTTTTTCAAACACGCCTGTATTAAATCACTACAATACACCATCAAATATCATCATTTATCGTCATAATTATAAACGAGAAAAATCAAAATACATCCGATGAATGAGACTTTTTAAAAACACCGTTCACCGGGTATAATTAATATAATATTATTATTATTTTCTGTTCTATCGTACCTAATGGTGGAACAACGAGCTTTATATAAATTGCGTTGTAAGCGTTATGTATTTTAATCACCTGAAGATTTAACATTATTATTATAGTACCTTTAAATATTGTCTCCACGTCGAGTCATTATAGACGCGAAGAGTTTTTCATGAAATCAAAACGCTTTTCTTTTTCGTACTGGCGTAATAACCGTAATAAAAAAATGGTCTTATACGTAGGGTTTTTTATGTTTTGTTCGCCTCTCCCGAGAAGCACGTCTAATATAGCACACGCGACGTGCAAAATAATATAATAATAATATAACGGATCGATAATATGCGAAACGTATTTCAAAATAAATTCATTGGCGTATTTCGAACAAAATTCTGGAGGGTCCAAAATTTTCCCCTAGGACCCCCTAGACCCTTTTCCCCAAGGATATTGTGCCCTTGGACCCTTCCTATCCGGAAATACGCCACGGAAGATATAATATTATTATATAGTTCGAAGACGCAAAAAATAAACATAATAATATGATACTACGTATATTATATTATTTTTCTTTTCCACATACTTTTGCCATCGTACGCGCGCGTATATCATTACGCGAGTGATTTATGAAACAACGCGGAATGTATACGCGAGTCCTTCTATATAACAACCTCCGTATCATATACAACACGCAGATAACTTGGGGCGTACGGGGGTGTAAAAACTTCGTAATACTCGTGAACGTTTCACTTTTAAAGTTTTGAAAAAAAAAAGAAAAAAGAAAAAAAACGCGACATAACCTATACGCACGTATATAAAGAGACGATAGATAAAGTGTACTGGAAACGCGCGCGCGTAAAGTTTGAAAAGTGCGTGAATAAGAGAGAATTTAGCGTAAAGTTGTCTATTTCATTATGTATAGGAGGTGTGTATAACGTATTATATCCCCTTGTACGATATATTTATTATATTTATATTGTACATGCGACGGTGTGCAATGTAGCGAACGTGTGAAAATTTTTCCGGTGCACTTTTGCAGAAACTACATACGATATATAACGCATTTTATATATATATATATATATCATAATAACGTACTCGAGGGGCTCAGGATGAATTGCGTCGTATTTTATTTCCGATAAAACCGATGAAAACGATAGAAAACCAAAATATTTTTCCATTAAATTTCATACATTAACCATATATTAATAATAATAATTTATCATACCATAATGTACACGTTATATTTATTATATTATACAGGACACGCGATGTCAACGTCGATGGTGCGGAAACGTGAACTTCTTATACAAAGGGTCTCGCCAAAACCGCCGTAATAATAATAATAATAAACGTTTCACCTGCAGTCTGCAGCGAGACGCGTGATGGTACCTACACATCAATCGTTATATAGGGACGCCGGACGCGCGCGACTACTCGCGAGAGACCCTTCCGCGAATATTATTAAACCTTATCGAACCCCAGAATAATATGGGGAAATTTCACGAGTATCTCTCTATGTACATACAACAAGGCGTGTATAATAATACTATCGTATACTTTATCCGGTAAATATTACTCTTGGGATTCGGGAGAAAACCGTATACGTATTATATAATATTATAATATTTCGGTTCGTTGCCCTCGTAAACGCGCGCAATGACGGATTATAATATTATTATTATTATTAAAATAAGCCGCGCGATGGTCATCGTATTATTATCGCATATTAATACAAGCGAACGACCGAACGAAACGGCCTCAATTTATATTTTAACGATTCCTAGACGAATAATTATTACGTAATATCATAACACGAACGCGGTTCGTTTCGAGAAACGACGTCGCACGTTATTATTATAATCAAATACTTATAAGTTCCCCGGCACCTGAATTGCGGTATACGCTGTTCACGCGTATCATAACAGAAATTGACGACGAATCGATTTTGTACCGCGATGCCGACGCGATATCGGCGCACAACGTCATAATAGTATATAAAAATATTGTTATATTCAGGGCTTAAAGTGGGAAGGAAGTGCAGGGGGGACTCAAATACCATAGAAATTTTGAGCGTTCCATGTTTTTTTTTTATAAAATTTAAAAACCATAAATTAACACAATTACAATACATTAAAGAATAATATAAGTCCTACCTATAACATAACCGATAGTGTGATAAAACCTTACAACAAAATATAATACCTACGTATAAATACGTATTTATATATTATTGTCTTTAGAAAACTTATAAAAAAACAAGATTTTTCTAAATGGGTGATGCTTATAATTAATAAAACAAATAATTATCACTATTTATTACTTTGTTATTGAGCGTTCCAGCGAACCTTTTTAAGTAGTTGATTAAAGGGGACGCTTTTTTTGTGCTCTCAGAGGTAGGAGGACTGAGTCCCCTTGTGTCCCCCCTCACTTTAACCCCTGGTTATATTATATTATCGTATATCGTACGACGAGTGGTCGAAACGGCGATAACACTCGTATTATATTATAGGTAAACTATTATACGTATTTATATAATATAATAAACGGACGTCCTCTCGAAAATAGTACAAAAAAAAAAAAAAAAAAAAAAAAAAAAATTATCGCTGTAATAATAACGACGCCCGCGTGTAGGTATTCGACAACGATCCGCGAACGATATTTCTACCGACATCTCAAAGATTAATGCTCTCGCGGGTAAGTTTTATCTCGTTTTCTCACGTGTGTCCTCGGCCGGTACAAAACGATTTGTATTCGCCACGCGTTATTCGTATATACGCAAAATACGTAATAAATTGTATAATATAAAATAAATGACGTCACAATATGCGCGATACGTATACGATATTATTATTTTTTTAGGCGCCAATTTTTTTAAAAAAAAAAAAAAAAAGGACGCGGAACCCATGGAAAGGAAACCGAAAATGATTTTAAATTTCTGTCCGCGTCGTCGTCGATAACCACGGTCGTATAAGTCGATAAAAAAATATATATATGATATACGCTAAAATACGTATTTGGAAATAATTCGCCGCGTTTTCGGACAATCGTAATTCGTAACCATTATTGTCCCTTGTCCGATTCGTGAATCGAAATCGTTATTACCGTCGTAATGGACTGTTAAACGTTTCGGTCGGTTCGCCAAAACAATAATTATTAATTATTATATTAACCGACGTATACGACGTATACGCATTATTATATAACATACGAATTACGTGGATCACGACGAAACTTTTCACATCCTAACAACAATTACAATTATTGTTCTGAAAGTAACTATTTATGACGTATTATATAATATACGTATCTATCTAAAACAGCGTTTCTCAAACTGTGGGTCATGACCCCCGGGGGGGTCGCGAGAAGTTTTTTTAATTTGTAAAAAATGAATGTTTTTTTTTTTACAAATTGTATAGACTATACTACTATATAGAAGTATAAAATAATATAAGAATTATTACGAGAATTATTAAGACGAGTATTTGTTTTTTGTTGAAATTTGTTTTTTGATTCTGTAAATGTAAAACTATTGGGGGTCGCGATAGATTTTTGGAAGAAAATTTGTGTCGAGGTCCTACAAATTTTGAGGATCACTGATTTTAAACATTACGTTCAAGTGCAACCGTTCTAATTTCTAAATAGTATTAGAACAATAATAATTAAAATACGATCGTCTCCTCTCAGTTTCGTCGGACCGATAATTCTAATATATTACGAGTATTAATTATTATAATATTATACATATATGCGCGGCGGTACAAAAGCCAATAACCGTTCCCCGTTTTCCACATTGAAATCGGTTACTTGTTAGAAACGCGATATATCGATATTTGATTATTCACCAACGCGCGTTATTGTCTGGTTAAGCAAATTTCGCGTCCTCTCTGCAACTGTGATAACATTAAACCTATTCCGAGTTTGATGAGCGTAATATTATTATTTGTTACCACGGTATCAATAGATATACCCGTGTTATAGTTACTATAAAATATCTTAGACAAACATCGCGATTGTTCCGAAAAATATTCGTTTTGTACAAAAATAATAATTAATCAAGTATTATATACGTGATAGTTTCTATAATATGCGAAATACACAACACTCCCGCGTGTCGCAAAATAATTTTATAATATAATTCTATTGAAATTTTGAAAATTCCTACACTCACGACGGGTTTACTTTTTGATCGAAACGTGAACGTTTATTTTAATTATTTTTTAAATAATATAATAATAAATAGATTTTAGACAATATCATAATAGTTTAATAAAAATTAATTAACCAAAATAATTTGGTTTCCCAAAAAAAAAAACACAGGTAATTTTTTTACGAGTATTGTACATTCATATTTTTTTATTCGTTTTTTTTTCTTTCTTTACATCAAAAGATTAAAAGTTTAAAACGTACAAACTTTAATACATAAATATGAATCGATAAATTTAATAATACGTAATTGAAATTTGTTTACAATTTTTTTCCCCCTCTTTCAAACCTACAATATACATGTTTTTCATTCGATATATTATACAAAATTGGAAATAATATTTTTCACTTCCAATATTATTTATATACTCTTATGCGCGTGAAGTATTAAATTGTGCGTCAGCTTTAACTATCGTACACAACGAAATGTTCTGTATATATTATGTTCGTGCGTGTGTGTGGGCAATATTTTTTATTTAAACAACGGCTACATCACAATTTTTCTATTTATATTCTATTTTAAACGAGATTTATTTATCGACTGAAGGGTTATGTGCAGTAGTTCACGAAATATTTAGACAGAATTACATATAAATAAATAATAATAATAATATAATACAACCGTGAACCGACGAGTGCTCGCACTTAGAAAAACACCCAAAAAAAAAAAAAATATATATATGTATTATTTCTTTTACATAAAATAAATTGTATTAGTATAAAGTAAACTATACCGTTAACCGTTAAACTGGTATACGTTTTAGATTTAGATGATCGATAGTAGCGTGTTAATTTTTTTTCATTTCGAATACCTATTTACAATTTGTGCAATCTCAATTCTCAATAAGTATTGCATTATTATCTATTGTATATTATTATGATATTGAAACGATAACCCCCCAGAAGCGTACGATAGATTTTTCCAGTCACGATTAAAGTATTAATATATATAGTATATTATTTTAACGGTTATATTATATTTAGACGATATTTTCCAAATCAACTTTTTTTAAGTCATTGATAAGTTCAATTTTTTTTTTAACTAGGATATCTCCACGTAACGACTTAAATATTCAAACAAACAAAATTTACATACAAATGTAATCAACATATTTACTGATGAAAAATAATAATAAGATTACTTTGTTGACACTTAAAAAATAAAACAAACGAATAATAATAATAATATTATATATTGTTGAAATTCTTTATCTTTCGACGTAGCTGTAAAAGACAAAATATTTATTTTATCATTATGCTCGTAATAATTTTGCAGCATCCTGTAACATTTAAATATTATTTGTTACAAATATCAATATTACGTAAACCTATATAAAAGAAAAAAAAATTATTATACTATCTCAAAACTACGAGTATAGGTACCGAAACTTAATAATTTATAATATTTAAAACGGATTATTTTTATTAACAGATTGTTAACTACTCGTGACCTCTATAAAAAGTATAATGATTAAGTAAGTATTTTAATTTGTAACTGTCATAACTATACTTAATAATAATTAATAGATAGTTTAAATAATTTCTAATAACTTTTTCACTATCCACCTAACTTAACACCTAATTAATGTATAATAATTATATAGAATCTGTATTATAAATTATAAATTGTAAAATTTAGAAAGCAGTTTGGATTTATAAATATACGGAAGTTCAATTTTAAACTGAAAAAATCATAAAACATTATTTTATTATAATTTTTACCTTTAATTTTTTTTCCTTTCTTTTTCTTTTTTTTTATATATATATATAAAAATGGAATGCAATTAATTACAATGTCTCGGATTTATATTTTTGTAATATTACTTATAAATTTTAAAACTAACATTATAATAATATATTATTTATTTTCAAGATTATGAAATTGTATTTTATTCAAATTATTAAGTTTAAGAAAATAAACATTTTTCATTATTTAAATTGGTAACAATAAATTTAGAGCGCCTTCGTTTCTTCATTCTATACGAAATAATTTTTCTTCGTAATTATATTATAAATAATATAATGTCTTTCACGATATTATACTAACAAATAAATGATATAAATTAAATTCTATCCTTAATTCGAAAATATTAGTTGGTATATATAAATATTAACATTTGAACTAATTACGAAACATAAATAAATTAATAATAATTCAAATCAATGCATTTTAGACAACTAAATTTAACATAATATATATTCATTATCGTTAACTAAAACGTCATAATGTTATGAACTCTCTATTTTATATCGTTAAATAATATTAATGTTTTGAATGTCGTTGTAAACTATTCATGAAAAATAATTTCGTATTACATACCCATTGAATAAGTCTCGTCGACATCCATAAATCTACAGAATTTCTATTCCATATTCTACTCTGTGAATACTTGAATACCTACTGTTGAAAATTTAGAACGCAAAATTTATATGGAATTTAATAATACCTTTATATACTAATATGACGTATTATAATTATATTTATTATAAATTACAATAACAAAGTACTCAGAAATAAATAATAACCAACAGAATACATTTTAGTATTTTACTGAAAAATTAATGAAACCATATTAATCACAGTAATCACACTATCACTATCGTATACTCCACAAACGAGTCTTGATTTTTGATCTAACGTCATAAAACACTCAGCAAATGATGTGTACTAGAACCACTGTCTAATTATATAAATAAGATTAATGAATAGATACAATAATAATATTTTAATATTATTTTATATTAATATTTTTCAACTGTACTATATCTATATAATTCTATCTAATTTCGTGTAAAATAATTTATAATTTTTCCCATTATATTATCAGTATAAAATTTGTTTTTAAAAATATATTATAATATGTACACAAATAGTTATTATTATTTTAAGAAAATAATATTTTAATCCTGAACTATATTCGAATGGCATATTAAATAAAACATTTTTAACATAGTATTGAAAAAAAAAAATGTAAATATATTATTATACGGTAATTATACGTTTTCATTTGAAGTATTAACGTATTATAATATGACGTGATATACCTAAACCAACTGAATAAATTTTTCAATATTTTACTAAAATTTGTTAGATTATTTTTTAACTAAATTCAATGTGTAATCTAAAATTAAAATATATAGATAAAGTTGATTAAATATACAATTTAATTTAAAATAATGAAATAAATTCTAAGTTCAAATATGTATTATATTTATACAAACATGTAAATATATTAAAATATTAAAACAAACATACGTATATAAAATATAATCAAACGCATACAAAATATACTCAAGGTTAAGTACATAAAATAAAAAAACAGAATTGAATTGATAACAGATATTAAATACAAACATAATAATTTGTATATTTAATATAATATACTGTATACTGTATTATTAAACTAAATTTATATTTGTATTTCAAAAATTAATATACTATTGTAATAAAACATGTTTAATATTGATCAAACAAAAAAACATATTAATCAAATATTGTGATTTATAAATACATATAGTTATTAAACTTAACATTATAGTTAATAAATTCATTAAATAACATTTAGCACATATATTTAATATATTCCAAATAACTTAATTTATTAAAAATAATTCATAATAAAACGATAGGAAAAAAGCAAGGTAGGAAAGCAAAAATAGAAATATCATTAATAGAGAGCCAATAAAAGACCGGATAGAAGGAGACGTCGTAATCAATAAAAACATATAAAACAGAAAATTAAATCAAATAATATTTTGAAGTCTGATAAGGCTGAAGATGAACCCCTGACAAGAAACAAGATGGATTAGTTGACCACGTATAGATATATCTTTCACCTTACTCAAGTGATGACTAGGTACGAGTATTTTCATAAAAATCTCAATCGTATAAAGCGAGAACAACATCTTAACTGCACCCAATTTAGTGAACTGGATGCAAGTATGTAACAGAAGGCAAAAAAGATGAGACCATGCGATGTGAAACATTTGAGCAAGATCGCAGTTAATTGGCAATATGTTACAGAATATTCGGCTTTTCGATGATGTATTGATTAGTTCTCCTATACTAGACAGTATAATGCAGTTTATAAATTTACAGAGACAATAATGAAAAAGCAAAAGGTGGCAACTGAAATGTCAGCAGACCCTGACATATAACGCATCGTAGATGAAAAAGAATAGTGTTTCGTAAAAAATGACAAGTTGTTACGAATATATAATACCTTTATTGTATGCCAAAGGGCCACATAGAGAAAAAAATTTCCTTTACTGATGTAAATATTTAAATTTTTTACGTGTGACATGTCAATACAGTGGTGCCAAAAATTGTTTATCATTTTATTTAATTTTTTTTAAGAGAGGAGGGGAAATATTTTAATCAAAATAATAACAGAATGACATTTATGGATTAGTTTCATAAAATATAAATCATATACATAGTGATTAAAGTTGCATATAATGTTCTATAAATCCTGGGCAAACATATATTACATATATACTGTATAATATATAGTATAATATATTGTACATATACGTTTTCATTATTAACAAAATTATTTTTGAAGCTTATAATAGCATGATCACTCTGTAGTCTGTATGCAGGATGTCACAGATCTTTACTCATTTTATTTACTCATATAATATTTAATATCTAACGTAATTTTTAATAAATATTTAATCTATTATATCGTGGATACAAAATTCATATTATTTTCAATATTATAAGTGATACAACTACAAGAATTTAAAATGAATAATTAATCAAAAAATACTGATAACTAATTACTATAATAAATTAATGATATTGAAAACAAATTTTTCTTGCCAAGATAATAAAATGAGTAATTAATTATAATAAATAACGGCATCAAAAATATCATTTATTCAATAAATAAAAAAAAATTCTTAAAAATCACTAACTTAATGAAATTTTAATTTTAACCATCCAAAATTATCATGCAAATAAAATGCATTTATTTTTATTATTATTATTTTTTTTTTTTTTTGATATATCTATTTAAATTTAAAAGAAGTAATAAAAATAATGTCTATTACTAACTAATATTCTTTTTGAAAATAAGACCCTATAAAATACCTTAATTTTTCACGGAAATATTACAATGAGTAAATCGATTTAGGACATCCTTTAGATATCATAAATAAAAACGCACGATCGTTTAAAAACTCATCATTACTTACAAAAACGTTATTTTTCATCTTATAGAAAAACTAAAAATTATGGACTTAAAAAAAAAAGACACTAACTCGTTACTTTGTTAGACTGAAAAGTTTTAATCTTGTTTCAAATGATTACTCTTTACATTTGAACATCATGTTGACGTTAAGTGAGGATGCTTTTGCGTCCTGAGACCATTAGATAATTAACCTGAGTTTAAATTTAATTACAAAATTGTGTCTAAAATACAAGTATAGCTGCAATGACTAACGAAAATTCTTTGTGGCCCTACGGTTTAACTTCGTAATTAACAAGTTTTCTTTAAATTTTCCTTAAAAATCAAATCATTCGAACATCACTTTTATATCAAATATAAAATTAAAAACGTAAAGAATTAAAATATATAAATATTATGCGGATTTATGTAACTGCATCAAATATTTAACCATTATTCGGTTGATTTCACGAACGTATTATATTAATATAATTATAATAATATTAGGTATATAATAAGTTATACGTAATAACCATATAAAATATTACGAATGAGATCTAGAGATATAGAGATCCTGAACAAATTGCCAGTAACGTAATATTACAAATTTTAAAATTATGTAAATGATGTAAATGCGAATAAGAAATATAAAATACAACATGGAAAAACAAATATTACGTGACGGTGTGTTTTAAGCTCATTGTAGATTATTTGTATAGATAACAATATAATATTACAATACTTGTCAACAGAGTACAATTATAATGTGTCTGACATATTTCGTATGTGTTAATATTTAGAGGAATCACTTTTGATTAATTTTGTTGAAAAAAACGAAACAAAAAAAAAAAAAAAACAAAAAAATAGTAAATAACGTATACGAAATTTAAGATATTTTAATGACCTTTTGAAAACATTTTCAACGTCATTTTTATTCGGTAACTATACATACCTATGTAAATATTATACCGTTAATCACACTTTACTATATAGCGAGTATAATTTATTATATTAGTTAATGGAGAATGATTGCAATATTATTTTTAAATTCGTACATTTTGCTATTATTTTGTTATTCGATGAATATAATAATAATAATTATTATACGAATCGATTTGTTCCGTCGCGGGAAGGAAACTATACACACGAAAACTATATCAATACTGGCCGATGAACAATTTAAATTGTAGTTAAAAAATATAAATTTTCCTATCAAATTTACAAGTACAAGAAACTCGTATATTATTATATAATTTATTTATATAATAATATATTGGACTAAAATAAATAGAATTTCATATAGAATTTTATAAAATAATAAATATACTGTCAATTTACACAACCCAAAAAAAAAAGGAAAAATTTGAATTTATAAATAGGTACACCAAAATCAATATTAATAAAAACCGCTAAAATGGTGTATAATATTTATTGAAATTTTTATATATTTTTTTTTATTATAATATTAATAATATATTATTCTATAAGTAGAGAGAGCTATTATATTATATACTTATACTACTATAATCTTCACATAAAAATAATTAAAATAATTTTTTTTTTTTTTTTTTAATAGTTAATACTATGATAATTAATTATATTCACATAATGCACGTGTAATATTAATGAATATTAACATTTTAAATAATTAAATGCAATTTTACCTAAAAAATATCATCATGTTATTAAATTATAATACCTACCTCAAAATATTCGCTATAGAAAATAATAATAATTATGACTCAAAAATATTAATTTATTATAATGACGTACTCATCATATGCTATAATTATGTTATATTATTATGTTATCAATTTATCATAATGTATACATTAAATATTTTTTTTTTCGTCCAAAAACTTGACTCCTCACATAAATCTTGTAGACGAAAAAAATTAATTTATATAGGTATTTATACACTGTCATATATATTATCATTTTAACAAACGCATTCAAAATTAATTTACAGTAAAATAATAATATTAATATATTCATGTACAAATTTAAGTATAAATTTCGTACGATAATAATTTAAACAAATAATAAATAAAATAATGATCATTGTTCATGAGTTCATGACCTTAAAAATTATTATATCATCCAGGTTAATATTTTTTAATACATTGTTAATATAGAATCCTTATAGTATAATTTATGATAATGAAGTTATAATATTTAACTATTTTTGGGAATATTTCATTTAAGTTTAATATGATTTTATAATTATCTGTAGAGTATGCAGACTAATTAAATGAATTTTTTATTAAATGAAAAACATAATAATTATGTTCAATATGATTATTTCCTATTACAATCATATTTCACGATCTATTTTCCGTTAACTTATAATTAATAATTCAAATAGCAATAAAAAAAACATACAGGGATATAACGAAATTAAATGTATTTGGTATTTTCATATTCGTTTTATGTAAAAATGTTTAAATTACATTTAAAAACATTTAAATGTATATAGTAGGCATTGTAGATAAAAATTAAAATTTATTTATTTAATTACATTTAAAAACATTTAAATGTATATAGTGTTGTAGGTATTGTAGATAAAAATTTAAATTGTTTGTTTATGATATTAATATTAGCTGTATTAAACGTTACCTACTTATTTTATTATAATTCAGATATACCACACATTTTTAACAAACATAGGTACAGGTAAGTTATATTTTTATTTTAATTAATATAAATACTTTAATGGGCTAAGAAACCGTTCAAACTAAAATCCATGATCAATAATCAATAGTTGTTACCCATATCAAAATGAACGTTTTTAATTTAAATAACTACATTATTAATTTATAATAATATGATAACCGAGTTTACGTTTAAAATTTACGTTGAACAATTAATAATATTTTATTTACACGGTTAGGTGAGTACTATAAAGTATTTAGTCTGTACATTTGATTATTACGTACATCTTAGAAGGGACGCTCAGTGCCCATCACATTTTACTCATTAGGTATAGAAACTAAAATTTTTAATAATATGTCATTAACTGTTGTTTCACCAATTAAGCACTGATAACAGTTATACAAAAATAGTGAAAACGCAGATGAAATTTCATCAGATCAAACACTGATGTCTGATAAGAAATTTCATGAAATTTCATTAAAGTACGATAATTTGGACAAAAATACACCCAGTGTGATCGATGTACATAAAAATTTTCCATTTATAATATTATAACATTTGAGTTTTATGCAAACATAATATTATATTTTATATTAAAATATAGTATAGACTTATAGAATTATAGAGAATTCCATTTTGAATTGTACATCTAGTCTACTGTAATTCTGTAAATCATTTTGTATTTCCGATGTAATGCTATAATATGGCAATAACATCAAAAGACAAAACTGCGGATTACTTTCCAGTTTTCCACGAATCCGTCTTGCATATCACATTGCCTCCACAGTAGTTTTAATTTTAAGTGTTTTTTTCCAATTTTCAAAGTTGCTGACCTTCCGGGTATCTCGGAATTATAAAATAAAATGGGAAACTATTATACCTTTTATTTGACGCATTGGGATATTTTTTTATAGTTTGTCATAACTCGTAATATTTTAAAGTACTATAAATATATTATCAATAATAATTATAATATTCGTATAAATACATTATTATTATTATTATTAAAGTATTTTTTATTATTGGTAAGTTCGCATTTTATTATGTAACATTAATTTATTGTTTTGAATTTTATGATAACAACATTAAAATGGTTTTAATTAATATCTTAAAATGCATATAAATTATGGAAAAATATATATAAAAATGTATAGATGTAATTAGTTATTAAACGGACGAAACAAATTACCAAATAAAAATCGCATCTAATAAAAAATATTACTATATCGTATAAAGTATAAATCCTCACGTTACATTATGTCCGATGTCCTATCCATTTCATTTTATATTATCTATATGGAATCGATGATCCGTAAAACATACATAAAATATATAATATATGTAGGTATGTACGGAGACATTCCGCCAAAGACGTCTAAAATATCTTAACATATTTTTGGTATATTGGTAACCCTTTATTGTGTTTAAAATAAAAATAATACTATAGAGGTGACTTCTCTAAATATACGTTATGGCGAAAATGTCATAGCGCGAATAATAAACATAAGAGTAAATAATAATAAAAATAAGCACGCGTATGGAAGCCAATAAAATTGTTTGCGCGCGTTCCCTGAATTCCAGGCAACGAGGCAACGAGGCATCTGTCTCTATTTTGGTGCACAATAACATCATTAGTCAGTCGGGGAAGAAATAGATTTAGATTTTTGTTTTGAGCAACTGGAATTTAAACGTTCGCTGGACGTATACAGCGTGACACAAATAATATGCGTGACGATTCCGTATAATATACGGATGTTCAAATAACCAATTATTGTTATATAATATAATATAATAACTGTTATAAAATATTATTATTTAGCTTATAATATTATGTAATTTTCATAACATCTTTCAATTAATAACTATGTGAAATGTGTTCTATAAAAAACTTAGATCTGAAAATTTTACTGAAGTATATACTTACATATTATTTAACATCATAACAAAATATTAGAAAAATCCCAGGTCTCAATTTTTTTTATAGCTGTTTAAAGTTGATATTTTTAGTTTAAACGAAAATCTTAAAATCCATACGAATATTCTTCTTATTATTTCTCAATACTTTTAGAATAAAAATATTAATAGAAAAGCCAAAAAATTTGAAAATTTGATTGAAGTATAGTTACTGATATACATCATAACGTATTTCCAGAATATTAGGAAAATCTCAAGACTAAATTATTTTTATAGGTGTTTAAATTTGAAATTTCAGTAAAATCAATATTTAAAATATTCATACGGATTTTTCTTATTATATTACAATATTTTACAATAATGTTAAATAAAATTGACAAAAATTTTTAAAAATTTTGAAAGTAACGCTTAAAAAAGTTAAAAGCTTAAATACATTTTACTTAACTCAGTTCCAATTAATTGTGAATTATTACACTTACGATTTTTTTTTTTATATATAGCTGTTTAAAATATAAATAAGAAGAGTTGATACTTCTGCCTCAGGGATACAGGTGTGCAAATCATAGCGTTTAATTTTAATTGGAATTTGAATACAATGATAAACTATTGCATTCGAAAAAAGTATTTTGAGCAAAATTCTGTCAGACATGGGAATTTAGTGACAAGGGATTTTATGAACATTTATATTGAACTTAGAGGCTTGAAAATTTTATAGGGTGTTTATTTATGTACTTTATGTGTACCTATATGGTCCCAATATGTGTGATAAAATTTTGCGTTTTAAATATTTAATAAAAAAATGTCAATATTTTAATCTATACCTACCTACATTATCTGAATGAACTTCGCTCAGAATACTTTTTTCGATTGCAATGGTTTATGGTTTATCATTGCATTCAAATTCCAATTAAAATTAAACACTATGATTTGCACACCTGTATCCCTGCAGCAGGAGTATCAGCTCTTCTTTTTTAATTGTTTTCAATTAGCTGATTTATTATTTATTTATTAAAACTCCCATAATTTGTATTTTCCAATCATTACTAATATTGTTATTTTATACATTATAAGTATAACATTATACACATTTTCAAAATAAAATCATGGTACATAAAATATTTTAATAAATCAGCATAAGAATATCGTATAATAATTTATAGTTATTACTATCATTTGAAAAATAGAAATGTAATACTTCCGGAAAAAATCTGGGACATCTTGCGAATTACTATTGTTATGAACATTTTATGGTAATATTCATTAATCAATGAACAATCGTGGTTTACTTTAAAATAAAATTTAATCTATCTAAAATGTGTCAATTTTTACTAAATATTGTAGATGTATTTATTTAGAATATTTAATTTAGGTACTTCCTTACTAGTAGCAATAAGTTATCTACTATTGTTGTTTTTTAAAGTATGCTAATATTAATAACAAAACGATATAACCTACAAACTTTTTTTTTACAGTGTGATATGCAATTTAATGAATAAGTACTAATTTTAAATGTGTTTTATAGTTTTATACTATTTAATTAAATTATTATTACATAATAATTTAAGTAATTTTAACATTAGCCATATTTTATGATTTCAGTTGTACTACACATTCAATAAAACATTTTATAATTATTATTATCAATGGACACTCAAGTATTAAATATTCATAAGTCTAAAATGGTGAAAACAAACGAAATATAATATTAAGGGTATTTTCATTACAAAAGGGATTGTATTTAGCCAAGCACCAAGTCGTCATGAGTAAGACCACATTCATTCGTACCAAAGTGTTAAGTCATTTATTTTATATGGATGAAGGTATTATTTACCGAATTAAATGTAGATAAACGTTTTTGGTGAACACCTGTGGCAAATTAATTCAATATAAAACTAAGTCTATACTTATATAAGTAATGTGAAAAAAGGATATCTGCAACGGACGTTGATGGATTTAAACAATATAATATCTATTTCATTCATATAATATATTATTATATAATATACACTGTAATTGTAAACTGTATTGATCGATGTTCCATTATTTATTCCTATATTTGTATTATACGTATTATACCCAGTAGCCATACATTTTTATTATAAGTATAATAATACAATTAAAATATTTGACCAGACATCAACAATGTAGATTATAGCAGGTAAGTACAATTATTTAACAATATATTTATAGGTTAAAGATTTAATTCAGTTATCTTGCTAGTATTATATTCAAATAAAATGATATTTTATTTTTTTTTTATCTAAATATATTTATTTCGTTTTTTTTTTTTTTAATTATTTGTTAGAGTATTTATATTGAAATAAAATAAAATATAATATAATATAGGTATATACGAATAATTTATCGTCGTTCAAGTATACATAATTATTTTAATTAATTAATTTCTTCAACAAACCTACCCTGAGATTGATAATCCGAACTACATGACTATCCAATTATAATAAATAGCAATTATCGAATAATCGCAATTTGGTATATTAATAATTATATAATATTAATATCGATATTCACATTCACCTTTATATTATATATAGTATTAAACTATTACCTATTTAACTACCTACATCAAATATTAGTTCAGTAGGTATAGAAATTGAGATAATTATTTAATCAAATATCTTTGGAAATATTTGAAACGTTTCCTGCCTATATGGTAATTATAAAATTAATCTATACAGGTATAGTACATAATGTTATAAAACGGTTTAATATAATTATTAGCTATACAATTTCAAGTTTAATCCAAGATATGTTTAATTTATTAACTATAGTCATCTGTTGTTTTACTCATCGGTCGTCACCTTCCAATATTTACTAATTGTAATACATTATATCAAAACATATTTTGTGCTTATTTTTAAAACATCACTCATATTATATTAAGTTAAACCAATGTTATTATAAATTTAATTTTGAACGAAAATTTTGTTTATTCTGAATTTTTATTTTAAGTTTAACTGTACCTATAAGCTATAATTAACTAAAATTGTGATTGATATGGTATAATGTAATATTGTATAAAATATTTAAATATATTACAAAAAATTATATTTATGTTTAAAAATAGTAAATATTTGTTAATAATATACCGTTTAATGTAATCAACATATTTTATATCCCTAATTTGATTTCACATCATATCACAATTTATAACTTATTTAAACTACAAATAAAATGTAATAATAACTACACGCATAAAATTCTGCAAATTCACAAATCAACTAATCGATAAAAAATAATAATATGAATACATTATTCACAAATCACAGCCTAATTTATGTTTTTATACAATGCATGAATACAAATATTGAAATATTATAATTAAAAATGAATAATATAAATACAAATATACAAAATTAGGATTAACGTTTTCATCGGGAAAATGTATACTCTTTTATGTAAAAAAGTGAAATTGCTAAAGAGTTATTAAAGTTATTAAACAACAAATTTTTTCACTTAATATAATTTTGATTTTTAAAGCAAGATTTATTACGAATATAATAAAATTATAACGATTTAATTGATATTTTAATGAAACAATACTTATTTGGATTTGTATCATATCCAATACATAAAATCGTAAACTGTGTAATTTGTACAGACATCAATATTGTCCAGTGAATAGTGTCCATTCAATAATATACATAAAATTATAATGTTAAAACTATAATATTACAGTATTTATATATTGAACAGTATACCAAAAACAAAACTAATAAAATTGTGTTCGTGAGATTTTTGAACCAGTTGATCGTGACGCCAGATGTTTTCTTTTCTGTGAGTATTCAATGAACACATGAAAAAATCACCTGGCTTAACCACAAATCCACAGTTGGTACTCAAAATTGCACAAAGGAACAACGTTCCACATATTAATTTTCGTATAGGTTTATTAAAATTTTTATAAAAAAAAACTAGTTATTTTAACATGGAATATTGTTTTACTTATTTTCTTTTCTTTATGTGACGTGTAAATGGTAAATCTTTAATTGTTTACTAGTAAACGTACTAAATTTAATCACCTTTCTGATTTTAAAACCTATAGTAGAATAGTACCTACCTAACAGCTAGTTGTAACCAAATTTTTTTTTTTTTTTATATAAATTATAATAAAACTATAATATCCTATATTGTATAATGTAATTTTAATTTAATAATAACTATTAATTGTATAACGATTTTCCTATTATACGAGTATATTATTATCTCTGACAAAATTGAATTTAAAAAAATATATTCAATAATAAATCAATACTTTTATAAAAAAAATTATAGATTATCATTAATGATGTGTCTAATTTAATGTGTAAAAGGATAAAGATTTTTTGATTATGATTTTGTTAACCATAAAATTCCGTAATAAGAGGATCAATGTGAAATAATTATAAAACAATAATAATCATTTTCGAGTGATACAATATTATATTTTATATATTTTTATATAAATTGTACAATTTGAGAAAATAATAAATCTGTTATAATATAGCCTGACACTGGTGCTTTATTAAGAAGACATCGCGTATCATTATAATGAGAATGTCTAACGAGGTGAGTATATGATGATGTGATGAAGAGTTAGGACACATTCTAATGGTCTGATGAAATGTCAGGACTCAAGACTGAAACCTGAAGGCTAAAATTGCTTAACTGTAGCAACAAAAATTGTCATGCGCTTCCAGTTGCGTGTACGGTTTACAACCGTTGCAATTTCCAATGGTCAGCAATTATCCTTTTAATCTCATGAAAATTGAACATATCTATATACTTATTTTATTATTTCCGATACTGCAAATAACTATATTAATACAATTTATAAATCTATTATCTTATTGATAATAATAAAACAATCATAGAAAAAAAATGTAATACAAAAAAGAATCATATAATAATAATAATAATAATAATAATAATAATAATAATAATAATAAT
>JAIUCT010000013.1:8057625-8069078 GCA_021307375.1 Tetraneura akinire | reverse complement strand
CACGTCTGCCGCCGCCGAACAATATTATTCGTCACAGCCGCCCGTACGACGTACGAACTACTTGAACGGTGGAGGGGGTACGCGAGTTTTGATACTCGGCGTCGGCGAGGCCTCTGCCGTTTGCCGATCAGACAATCACAATTCACGACAGTCTGCGCGGAACTATAGCGCGAGTAACGTGTTTAGTTTTTGTTCGTCTCGACGTTCGTGCCGGTGCCGGTTCGTATTTTGTTCCTCCAGCAGTGAACACTGAGCGCTTAAAGCGCATGCGCACACACACAATACCACACGCGTTTATTGCCGTGGACCGCGGTTACTGGGTTTGTGATTCGCCAAAGAACGAAACGGCTGAACGTTTACGTACGCAAAGGTTGGTTGGTAGAAATAATCAATTATCATTAATAAACCGTTATTTTCTCACGCCGCAAACATTTCGAGCACCCTGCTACTCGTCTACTTCCCGACCTACAGGACAGGTAGTTATTATGGTACATAAAACGATATTATTGTTATTGTTTTTACGTCTTATCACTTATCAGTGTTTGCGTTACTGTTATCACGTCGTGTCGTCATTGTTTGTTGTGGACGTCGAGTACCGCGGCAAAACAATACGTTTTTCCCCCCCAAATATTTGTTTATTGCCTGTTAACTATTATAGTCACTATAATAATTGTACTAACGTTTAGGTGAATAAATCGTGCATCTGTTCACGCCGACTTTCACGTGAAAATATTATCGGTTTAGTAATGCGACGATAATCTTTTTGCAAGGCCGGTCAACCGCGACGATAATACAAATATTGGTTTCGAGTGAATGTCGTCGCTCGGAGCAAAATACGTTTGCCTTTTTTCTTCCTTATTTCCGTACGCTCGTGCACTATGATTATCTCATCATTTCGACGGCACCGTAATGTCCGTGATCAATCCGCATTAGTCGCCAGAAAAACGGATGTTCCCGGACTTATCGAATAATTTCGGTACTCGCCGTTGTTCGCTCTTCACTGCAACTCGAGATCGTCGTATGTTGAAAACATTTCACACGCTCGTTATAAATAAACTATTAAGTATCGTCCGGTTTGAGATTTACGAATGGTTACTGATTACGTGGTATGTAATTAAAACAAGAATTACTATCACTGAAATCTGTACGCCAACGTCACTCGTCAGACAGATTGTATAAATAGTGTACAAACGAACTGTTAAATATGGATAACATTTTTAAAAATAACATTGTTGTAGTAAATAATACGAGTAATATATTATTATATTTAACATTAAATTTATCGTACGTATTTCTATTATAGCTACGTGTTAAACGTCCGTAGACGATCCATTAAAATTTTCGATAAAAACAAACTGCACGCAACAGGAAATAATAACGAATTAATGACTAATGACCCAGGAAGATGATAAAATTGTATTTGTTGACCAATCAGTCAATCAGAAATAGAATATTCTAAAATTATTGGTTACGTTTTTGTTTTTTCCAGTACTTGCACTACAAGATTAGATAATATTTAGTTCTATTCAACGGTTATTTTAAACATTTCATAGTTATTCGTTTATAAAGATTAAATAATAATTAATAACTTAAATCCACGTATTTTATAATACGATATATTATATTTTATATTACACTTTCGATTTATTGTAATTTGGAAATAACAGGAAATATTCGCCCTTTGATATATAGGTAGATGATTACCATGATTTACCCATGTCCAAATAACGATTCTTAAAATGAAAAACGCGAAATCGTAAATAATAGTACGAGTATATACCTATGAATCCACGATGGAGATAAATTCTTTTCAATAGAATTTATTGACCGTAAAAACCATTAAAAAAAAAGTATATAATAATATGTATATAAATTGTACCTAATCTAGTCCATGTCAATATTTTCTATTCGTTAATATCAAAAAAACAAATCGTTATTTACTTTTAAGAAAATGGATTCTATATTATTATGTTTGTAGTTTTTTTGTTCAACGAGTTCATTAAAAATATTGTAGAAATTTGCTTGTTAATTATATATTAAAGTAAAATTATCTTTAATTTAAATACCTACGAATATAATAATAATAATGTTAATTATTAAATTATTAAATTAACTAATCGCTAAAAGTAGCCAGCACAAAAATTAATTAATACAAATTAGATACCAGATTTTGAAATGTGACGTCAACAACTGGATAAATACAGTAGGTACTACAATAGTCTATATTTTACGTGGTAGTAAAAATGTAAAATATTATTTATCGATATTATCGTTGTACAATAAAATAAACGTTACACTGTCGTTACGCGAAAAACATTTTTTATTTTTGACAAAATATTAAAAATTCCAAATAAATAATATTATGAATCACAACCGTAATTATAAACGGATATTATCCATTATTTCGTCTTTAAATTTCTCTACTATTACAACAATATTACCATTAATGAATAATCAAATTATGGTACCGAATTATATGTAATTTTTTATTTTCCCTTTTCAATCATTTCAAAATTAAATACACGACTTTCCCGTTTTTCGTCCATTATATTTCAATAAATATTATTTATATTGCTGTATTTAGAATTGAAATTGATTTTTAAGAAAAGAAAAACGAACAAGTCCTCACGTTATTGGTGTCTTGGCGAATAAATAAAATACGTAACGTATTTATTTTAGTATAATAGCATCATAGCACGTTAGCACAGCCGCATCCACATCAGCATTTACCATGATAGTAAACGATAAAAAACTTATTTTTATTAATTCCGTTTTCAAATCGCATTAATAATATTATCGTAATATTATCGTAATAATATATATAATAATATTATAGGTACGTATACTCGATGTACGTATACATCGTACATGGAGGTAATAATATTGTGTCCCATAAAATGGCTCGTTGCAGCGTATATATTTTAATAAACTGTATAATGGACTTTGGGCTATTTCTATTCGTCCAGTGGGCCGTAATTAAAGAAATTAACTATATTTATAGTACCTCATAAAAAATGAAATCAAGTATTCAGGCAACGAAAAACGACGGTTTGTTGTTGGTCGGACAACCAAATAATTGTTATTAAAATCTATGATAAAATAATGCTAAATAACTGACAATACTTAATTAATAACGTATTGTTGTTACGTGTGTTCGCGGAACGTCGCAATACGTTTGGAATTCTTGAACATTCGCCAAAATATCGACGTTCGGTTGATTGCCGGTATGTTGCCGACCGCGTACGCCGATTCGTTCAACTGCGTGTTCGCCGATGTGGACCGTAGTCGCTTCACCAAGGTGGAGGTACACATGTTGTATAATACTGGTGCGCAAAGTATGATCATTTCGTCGACAACATTAATAATAATAATAATAATAATATTCAATTCAATGTTTATACGTTAAGACTGCACTATTAGACAGTAGTGTGATCGCATATTTTTTTCGTGATCGTAGCAACATTATTTTGGTTTTGAAATTCAAGTTTATTATACATTAAGAATTACATAACAAAAAAGTTCGCTTCCTTAAAAAAACTTTTAGATCCGCCATTGAGAAGAGTGGTGAAGTGCACAAATCCAAACATGGCATTTAAAAAAAAAAAATAATACCTATATTTGTTTAATATATTATTATAATTGGATTATCTAACAAGGAAGAAAACTCGGAAAAAAGTATATTTAAATATATATATGTTTACAAAAATATAATAATTTATTAAATTAAAATCTCATCACAAGTCATACCTAACTTTTCCAGATTTTTCTTTTAGATAAATATTTTACATGGAATTTTGTTTCTGTTTTAAATATTAAATATAAGTACATTTCATTTAATATATTATTAATCTTGATCTATTTGTGATTCCAATACCATTAAAAATTAAAATAAATGTCAATGTCGTATATTATATAATATAATATGGGTCAGTCCTGTAGTCCTGTTATACGCTATAAATAATCAAGTCATAATAACTCATAAAGAGGTTAAAAAAAAAAAAAATAACGTCCAAAGTATTAATTATTATTTTTCATTAATTTTGTTTCGGATTATAAATTATGATTCTGTAGTTGTCCACTCGTCCGTGTGTGGGTATGGTGGTACTGTGGTAGGCCGCATAAAAGTAATGTTTTTTTTTCCTGTCTTATGATACAACTACTAGTCAACATTTTCTAATTTATAATTAATAAATAAATGTATGATGTATGTATTAATATTTAATTTTATGATTGTTAATAAAAGATTTATAAGCGTATGCACGGTGGTTAATTATCCATAAAGCCCCAAGGACGTTTACAATAATTGATCATTTCCTTTTCATGTTACTACGTGACACCGGTTTTCATTTTCGTTTTCTAAAGGTATTTATGTTTATGTTTCGTTATCTACTTTAGTTTTCGATTTAGCTTATTACTATTATAATTTAGTTAACTTAAAATTGAATTTGGAATTTCGTTGAGAATATTAAAACTTTGTTTTTGAACCAACTCTGATGTGATGTTAAATTACATTTTTTTTTTTCTGTAGGAATATACCAAAATAAAAAGTATTGAAACTTTCTTTTTTTTTTCTCATCAAAAACTGTGAATTATAGCGCAAAATATTATTCCAAATGCGTTACAAAAAATATGAACCAATAAATGTACGTCGACACTTTCCCATATTTTAATGAAATGTTTTTCGTTTGCGGTGTGTAATGTATTGACATTTACGTACACTCAGCGAATTGATTTTTGTTTTAAAGTTCAATGTGAATAACTCTTAACGTTAATGCAATCGTATACTTTTGGTTTTGAAATAACCAGTAAAATAATAATTATTATTTATTATGGTAAAATCCATGAGATTGGCATAAAATGTTGTAGTTCTGAAAACGTGGTCTCTAATCGTAATTATAACTCGGTATAATATTGTTAAAATAAATTACACTGTACTACTATAGAATTACTATAGAATTCAGTTTACAAATATTATTTTCCTTGGATTTTATTGTAAAATAATCCCCCCCGTTTGATATTAATTTGGGTTTAGGATGTTGACGATGAATAGCAATTTATATTTTGTTATTATTCGCTGTTGATCTGCTAGCAGTAGAAACGCAGGAAATACAGTCCAGTGATGCCAACCCTTGAACCGGTTCCGGCCATTTCCTACATTACGTTTTGTTTACCATAATATATTATTTTAATTTGAATTTTTTACTTGTTCTTATTGACCGTTGAAGTTTTTATTGCTGTACAATGTAATAATATGTGTAGTGTACAGTGTACCTAATATTATCTTCAAATACTAAAATATTATTTAACTGCAATCATCACGCCCAATATATTTACAAAAATTGTTATACTCAAATAATTTATATTGATCAAACTTTCAATCGTATAATTCATGTATTATTTTTGTCTTTCAAATTTATTACGTTACCAAGAATGATTTATAGATAATTATTTGATGTTATTAATTATTAGTTATTACATACATATAACCTCAGTAGTCGTGTTTGTTGTGCGATTTAGAAATATAACTTACGATATTTTCTTTGTATTACTAATAGGAGGCATATTTTATTGGAGCATTTCGGTGTCCGTCTAACGTTTATCTTCCTTTTATAAAACTGATTGAATTTAAGTTCGCCTTTTGTATATTACGTTAGTTTATAGTTATAATCTGTATGTTTTTCGGAAGAACTTTATGTGGTCATTTATATAGACGTAATGACGAGAGATTAAAAGATTATACGAATTACAGATAATCGAAATCCCCTCCCAAAGTAAATGACGTGTTATAAAAACGATAATACAAATGCTTAAACATTTATTTCTGTCATTAAAACACGGTTTGCTAACTTATTTTCTTAAATTCAAAAATCCATAATCTATAATCTATACAATACTTCATATTGTATTATTATCCTAATATCCTGTTTGTCGTTTAAAGAAAATTAAGAATATAATTGTGACGTTGTATACTATTCATGTGTCTACTTGACTACTTGTATGATATAATGTTAATTTAAAATTTTTTTTTTTTTTTCAATTAGAAAAAATACTCGAAAAAATACATCTACAATCTATTCAATTTTTTGTACAATAATTATTATATTTGATAAAAAAAAAAAAAATAATAAGAGAATATAAATTGACGGCAAATATTAAGATTGGGAAGTTATCCATTATTGATAACACTCAGCGAATTTTAAATCTTTAAAAACATAAATGAAATATTACAATTATTTTGTTTTTAAATTTACATTGTTCTTTGTTTATAATTTTTGAAATGTATGATTATATGATAACATACAATTCACACATGTTATTATCGATAAAATATAATACGTATAAAATTAATATAGTTACTTGGTCTTACAACACATATGTTACTTCAGATGAATATTTTCTAATGAGTAATATTGTTCATATTCTGACTTTTACAAGTGCATGATTAACATATAAAGTTGGTATTATTTAAGTATTTAAATGTACCTAAGTAATAATAAAAGAAATATCTATTTTACTCTGGTATGTTATTTTTTATTTTATTTTTTTTTTTTTTTGAATATACCGACTATACACTTAAATAATAATATGATTTATTACTAAGCATAATACTAACCTTTTCATGACATTTTCTTGAAAATTTCCCATACAAATGACCCTAATGTGCATGGCATTCAAGTTCAGTGGCCTTGTGTTTGCTATAATGGTTATTATTTCTAAAATATTTAATGTTTAACCTCTATGATATATTATTAATCTGTAAAATTTAATACTATTTTGGTTTATCTATTAAAAATTAGACATGCAATCTAATTTTGTAATTGTGACCAACTAATAAATAATAACTGTATTAACTAGTTATACTGAGCTAGTTACTGATCATAACAAAATTATCATTGGTCATTTTAGTTTAGTTTTTTTTTTTATCTGTTATATAATATTATAATCTAAGTTAAATGTCAACAAAACTAAAATGCCTATGTCTCTATGAAATAACTTTCAAGCAGTTTGAGGTAATTTAAGTCATGTATAATAAACGACACATATTATAAATAATGTTTATAAATTGATAAATGTTTGTTAAAATGTAATATTATAGAACAGTTATACTAATTAAAAATAAATTATTATTTTAGTAATTGTTTTTTCACAATTATATTACATACTTATACAAATTATAAATATATACAATATTTTTTATATACCCATGTTTGTAATCTATGAATAACAAATATTATTCTTCCATATCTATAGGTACCTACTAATTATAGTCATACCTTCTAACTTAACTCTTACTCTATTGATGTTCATTTGTAGGGTTATGTTATAAAATCAAATGATTATTATTTATTGATTATTGATTATGTGTGATTCAAATTATAAGAGAATTGAATATACAATTTTTTAAATCTTGTTGTAGACTATAGACAAATATTAAATGTAATACTTATGCACTAATAAAATGAATGCAGAGATATTTGTATACTAATGTTTTGGCTTGTATTTTCATTATTATTAGATTTCAAGGGAAACTTAGTTTGAATATAGTATTGGTATTACAATAAAAATTATACGATTCTGTTTATTTAGTTATTATATTTAATTATTTAATTAGTGTACTTAATTATTATTTGTCTTTAACATATTATTTAATTGTCTATGTAAACAGTAAACATCTTTTCAAGAAGTTATGGTATAAAAATCACTTCATATATGGTAGCATTTGATAGATAATTTAAATCCTTGAAATTATTATTTATATATTCTGTGATATAAACTAGTAGATATGTTATATTATATTTTCTAAGTTGGTTAATCATTATAATTATGACCATTTTGTTGTGTTTTATATTTTATTATTATAAATTATTGGTACCTATAATATATAGGTAATAAAATAAAATACATTAAAACGTTGCTTCGTAAAGCTAATACGATGGCTTATATTAATATAGTATTTGTACAACAACAGTGCAATATAGTATTATATATTCGTTATACGTATATATACATACCGTTGAAAACAAGCATTAAGTTTGATACATAAATAATATTTGCGTATTACGTAACAGCTTAATTCGTTGTTACATTATATTATACCATTAAATATGTGCATTTGTAACTTGTAAGTTATACGTAAAGAAAATACAATTTAAAAACGTAAACGAGTTAGTTGAGTTAACATTTTAAATAACATTTGCAATCTGCGTATATTTCGGTATAGGTATCAATTTACTTGGAAAGTATAATATTAAGAATATATTATACATGCCTATAGGTGGAAATATTTCAGAAACCATATAAAATGTTAATAATTATTCGCCCTTTATTTATCCGGTAGGTATTATATTATGACTTATTATACGTTTGACTTTAAGTTTGAATAATTTAAAATTAAAAACGCCGTTCGACCGTAACTTTGTTGCTGTGTGCGTGTGTGTATAATATAATGAATTTCACAAAGAGTAGAGTAGTATTATTGTCGTTAGATCGGCTAAACGAAAAGAAAAAAAAAACACAACAATAACGATGACTATGCCGACAGTATAATTAGTCCATCATCGTGGAAAAATAATAGTTCGTCAAGTTTAATATTTTTTTTTTCCTCATCTCACGATTTGGATCCACTCCAAAATATCCTTTTCTTTTTATTTTTTCATGCGCCAAACTTCCAAAAACCTCCATTATATAGAAAGAAACGTATATAATCACGGGCCAATATTGCGATTGAACATTGGTTTTTACATTAATACCATTTTCAAAACCATATAGGGGTAGTAATTTTGGATGGAAATAGAGGGAGAAATATTGTTTTCGAATTTTTTGCTAAATGTACGTCTATTTTTTCCATTCGATAAAAAAAAAAAAATACAAACTAATTATGTAATTATTTCATTATTCAACAGAATGGTAATAGTTACTGTTGCCAGAAAAATGTTTGAAACTTTAAAACTCTAGAACTTATTATAACACTTCACTCAGGAACTGATTTTTGAAGTTCAATGATACATTTTTGAATATTTAATAATATTATTATCAATGCACATCTGATTAAAATAAAAAATATATAGCCTTTTTATGTAAAATTACATATTTAGGTATTCTATTAATACACGCGATTTTTTTAATTTATAAAATTATCCATAAAATATCATTAGTTATATATTTTAATATATTCGAAAGATACGTATATATATATATATAAAATTAATTCAAATTATATATATATGTATGAAACGTTGTTTTTATAATTTAATTTATGCTTCACAGCATCTCGTTATAAACGATTACTAACGAAATAATATTTTGATATAGATTATAGAGGGTAACCGTTACGAATATATATAGAGACGATCCGTTCTACTCATTTTTCAAGTGATCAATCTGTAATCTTTATTACACTCTTTTACAATAATTTATTATATTATGTGTAGCGTTCTTTATTGAATTTTTAATTTTTATGTTTTGTTTCAAGATTTCAAAATATATTTATGATAATCTAAATAGAATTTATCCAGGAATTTATTTATATTTACAACAATATTATGTGCTAAACTCGTGGTTTATTTTTTAACTTTAAATGAATGTTTAACCTAAATATGGACTCGTATTTAATGTTAACTTAAGGAAATTCTATTTTACGAGAAATTTAATATAATATTAGAATACTAGTAACTATATAATATAATATATATTACAAATTATAATTACTTTGAATTTTTAATTCTAGTAATTTTTTAGAACACAACGTTAAAAATGCAATTCGTTTAAACTAATATACGTCATAATACTATGCATATCTAAGTTTAATTTTATTATTTTTATAAAAGTTACTTGAAATTTCCCATCTAAATTGCTTTAATAATAAACTACTGCTGTGAGCAGCAACTTATATAATAAATTTTATTGAAGATCACATTAATTAGGTACACCAATAATATGGAAAATAAAATGTGTTCTACTAAGTACTAATTATAATATAATATTAGAATTCATTGTCTACATTTTGTATAGTGTAACAATATAAATTATTACACACAATTTAAAATTTTAAACATTATATTTATAACACTTCATTATTTTCGTTGTTTAAAACATTATTTTAAATTATATTTTTTCAAGACATTTTGAATTACATGCAAGCATAATTCAAATGTAATACACTAATTTAAAATTTTATGCGTATGTACGTATCTATTATTTATGATTTTCTAACTTGCAGAAAACTACATTTACATTTTTTAATGTAAATGCACATGATTTTTACGAATTACAAAATAATCTCTTTCTACGTAAAATGTATAATTTATTATTGATTTTCCTTTTTAATTATTTATTTCATTTTAATGTCTTATAGCCTTCGTATGATTCTGATATATATCTTATACGTATTTACTTAAATTTATGAATAAATAATGTAAATTGAAAAAATTGTAATAACATTGTATACAAAAATTATGAGTATAAAATAAAACATGTAGGTAGTAAATAATAATATATTATTATAATAATTATATTGTATAAACTATAGAATTTGTGTTATCAATACGATAAAAACTATGCGATGAAAATATTGTTCGTGATATAATAGGTATAGGTACCTATATAAAGTGATAGGTAATATTTTCAAAAACCAGTTTTAAAATTATAATTCTTAACCGATGATAACCGCTTAAAATATTATTTTTTTAAACTTTCAATAGTGATAAGTATTAATTTAGTGCATTTTACCTCGGCGTATTTGCACAAGTCGAACAAATCAAATTCCTCGTCAAATTAATTTCAAGGAAAACTGGTTAATAAATTTTAACCGTCTCGTGTTTGCATTTAAAATGAAAACAAGTTAAAAGATGACGTGTTTTTCCATGTCACTGACACATAACATTGTCTAATGTGTAAATATTAAAATATTTTACTTTTTATAGAAAATGTATTGTTTGTATAACATAATTTTTCATTTCATTTGTATTCAAACATTATTTACAGATATTTATTGCACAGAAATGATCTTTTTTTTTTTTACGTGAAATGAATTTATATGAAATTCTAATCACCCTACCATAATATAATATTATATAGGTATAATACATATAGTTTTATGTTCCTATATATATAATAATTATTGCTTTTTTGATTAGGTAGTCCTTTTAATTTTTATACTACTCGTATTTTAGGGCAAACCTTGATAATGATTTATAATTACTAATATATATTACATATAAATTTTATGTCATTGTACCAGATCAAATTATAAAAATGATACAAAAATAAGTAGATATACGTAATAAATATAGATTATTAAAATTATTGGAAATGGACTCACGAAATACAACACAGACCGAAAACTTTGGTTGTGCTGTACCTATATATTTATTATTATTATTGTTATTAATGTTGTTGTTGTAGTTGTTATTATTATTATTATTATTATTATTATTATTATTATTATTATTATT
>JAIUCT010000013.1:8008865-8057615 GCA_021307375.1 Tetraneura akinire | reverse complement strand
TATTATTATTATTATTATTATTATTATTATTATTATTATTATTATTAATATTATTATTATTATTGTGTACGCTGTATTATCTTCGGTCAGTTTCAAACCGATTGTTATTATAATGGCAGAATTTCGTACCCAAACATAATGACTGGAATCGTTAAATTAACCCAAGCATTGGTATTATCGAAATATTTTACTGACAGCAGCAGTAACCGTCTTCGATGTTATATCGCTAATATTATTTATATTCGATGTGTAAGTAGATATTTCGATATATTTCGATACTCTATCTCATACAGTGTGATATAGCGTATAATATTCATAACTCTTGTATAAGAATAATAAAATCGTTATTCTGGACGACATTACATTTAAGCACATTTCTCTCGGCTTTGGTCACACGATCTTAAAAAGAAAAACAATCTTATTATATTCAACAGAGACCTCCGGCTACAGCTGCGCACAAAGTATATTCTTGTTAAAATATTACAATGATCTTCATATTATTATTGTATAATATAATAATATTATATTCGCGTGGAGACAACATAGTAGAAATTAGTCACGTATCATAATAATAATATTCCCATTTTACATTATACAATCCTTAAACTACGTAGGTATAGAATATTATAGGGCGTCAACAAGCAATGTTAATAGCAGACATGTGACACGGGATAGGGTGATCTTCATATACTTACATGTATACAGTATACATTATTTTGATTATAAATATTTCAGATTCAATTTAAATTCATTATTTTGAATTATAAATTTAAATTGAATATGAAATATTTTAAAAAAACATACAGGACCTTCAGATTATATAACATGGATTAATATTATTTTACAGCGAACAATACCATTATACGTATATTATAATATTATAAGTACATATTATTATTATGTAATATGCAACTTCAAATAATTAATTACGTCATTGAAAATAAAGTATAGGTATGTACCTATCACTAAATATTGGTTAGGTACTTATATTTTACGTAGATGTATTATTTTCAAGTTCACTGTTTCGATATACACAATAAAAATAACATTGAAATATTTGATGTTGACCCGCTCGTGTTTTGCTAAAAAGACGAAATTTATATTAAAATCATCATAGTATATTGTTAATTTAATTAATTAATGAGTATTTTCCAGTCCTTAAAAGTCCCAAACTGCCGCTGTATATATATATATATATAGGTATTCAATTTGTGTTGAGCTAAAAACCTATACATATAATTTATTATTACCCCTACGTTATATTTGTTTATAAATTAAATGCGATTATAATATTTGATGTTTCAAACTTTAATATATAGTAAACATTATTAAAACATTATTCATTTAGTTATAACTTAATTTATTTTTCGTATATATTTGATTAACTTTATAACAAAATATCACAACTAATGTAATATTATTATGAAACATTTTATTATTTTGTTACCAATGGGTTTTCAGTACCTAGTGAATAACACGCCCTTGATACGCAATACGTGTTCATTTAGAATGATGATGTATACATATAGTGTACCTACTATATAGTTAATACTCATAATATAATTTATATAATATACGATTTTTATTTTTATTTTTTAATTATGTGGGTGGTGGTATCATACTATCATTGAGTACCTATACCTTATATTTTGTGGTATATTGACCGTACACTGTTGTCACGTTTTTTCTTTTTTTGTCCAAGGCAATATATTTATTTCATTTTATATTATATTTATAACGTTTAAACATAATGTATTATTGATAAAATATCGTCTGTTAACTTGTATTTGGTCGCACACATCATCAGTATCAGTTTTCCATATAGTAGTGGTGTTTTTTTTATTTCGTATAAGACATACGTCTGTTTACCACTGCAAAAAATATATTATAATAATAATAATACTTTTACGACATCTGCGGAAAATAACTGTAAAAAACAATATTATACAATTATAGAAACATTTCAATAATTTTCTTCTTCATGCTTCATTTCTCACATTACCTACTTTTCACTTACGTTATGGGAGTTAACTACAGAGAAGTAGAAGAAGTGTAAGAAGTACAGATTTTAGATTTCCATCTTATCAAGTGATGTATTTATATTATATATTATAAATTATAATACAGTCAGTTTTTATATAATGTAAAATTATAAATTAAGTTAGTGCAATTTTGAAAATCGTTTTAAAAATTAACCAACAGTATGTTATAATATTATTGTTATATAAAATTAAGACAGTATACACGACCTTAATAAATGTCTAGCTGCAAGCTCTCATCAAAATTTAGAGCCGTGAGATAGGTGTATCCTAAAGAATAAATGGGACCATTCATTCTAATCTAAATTGGGATATCTTTTTTTTTATCACGCTTTCGTATAATTAATAGTTGTTTTTTTTTATTATTATTATTTATTTGTCACGATGACTATCTTAAATTTCAGACGCTTTGCAAAAAAAAATTAACATAAACCTACAGAACGATTTGGTTCGAATACGAAATAAACGTTTCATTGATAATATACACACTGTACATTACTGTAATATGTCAAAATAAATGACATGACCTAACGGCCCCCAAATGGGTTTTAGTTATATGTATAGGCGTATACTCGTACATATCGTATATAAAGTATATTATTTTATCCGATTTTGCTGTAGGTATTTTTTTTCGCGCACTTTTAACCCCCCCGAGAGTCATTGGTCAAACTTTTGAATGTCGGAATGTAAGGTCATAGACTTTGTAAAATATTTTCAGTATTTTATTTACTGACAAAATATTATCGTATATAATATATATATATTTCGTTTGCCAGCAATTAAACAAAAGTCATATAAAAGTTAAAGTAATTTGGTTTCATAATTTGCTATGCGTATATTTTTTTTCTTCGAAAGTTTCCTATAGTGTTTCTCTGTCTCTGAATACAAACGAATTTCGATTCATTTTTTATATTGTGAATTAATCCGCGCTATAAATCACGAAATCGCAATACTGTAATTAAACACCCGAAGAATAATATTCGCGAAATCCAGTATTTTATCGCGCATAACACTTACTACCCACTGCACATTTGTCCCTATATTATAATATAATATTATATGGTCAGTGTAGGTATATAAAATATAATTATTAATATACGATGAACTGTTGTTTTGCCCACGCTGTGTTCATTATAAATTCAAAAGAAAACTGTATAGGCGATCTGGTTCGAGAATATAATAGGTCATTATACTCTTCTCAAATAAGTATCGTGTTAACTATTAATATACGATTTAAACGAGTAAAAGTTCTGTTTTGTATGAAATTAAATAAGTACAACGGATGTGAAGAAACGATACGGCTTACGTCTATTATATTTCACTTGCAAATGTAGTGTAACGTAAATAATATTATAATTATTCATCTTTTTTTTTTTTTTTTAATTATAAAAGTCGAATGTAAAACACTATTCTCGTGCGAAATGCACCAGGTAAATTATTACGTGTTTATATTGATTTTCGTTCGAGTTTTTTTTCCGGTCTAGTTACTATTAAAAACGATTTTAAACTCTACATCTATAATATATAATGCACGATATATGGTGTATTTTTTTTAATTTTTATACATGATGCGTATCGTAACGCCAACTTTGTTATTGCGATAATTTATAATACACCTAATATAATATAATATATTTGAATAACGTCGGGGAACGTTTAACGTGGTTCTCTCTGACGAATTCGCTTATTATTTATTATTATTATTTTTATTATTATTATTATTATTATTATTATTATTATTATTATTATTATTATTATTATTATTATTATTATTATTATTATATATTTATATAGTACAATATTTTCTATTTTCTATAAAAATCGCGTAGTTATATAAAAGTCCCGTTACACGAGTTTCGTCCAATCGTTCACGTCAGATATTCCATTATCATTTATCCTCTATTGTGTACAGTTCATTAACTACGAGGTATAGACAAATATATTACGTGTTCGTATATTGCGAGGTATATTGTTATGATATATTATATACACAATTTATATATATATATATATATATTATATATAATATATGTATAATATGCGTGTGTACCTATGCGTGTATAGGCGTATTGTAAAGGAAATTACTTGTGTTTTACAACAACGATTATTGAATGACAAATTTCAATATGTCCGGTTTGTTGCCCGATATAATTGTGAATATTTTGTGAACCAATACGCGTACCGTCATTTCTAGATTTTCAATCAAATATAGGCACAATATCATTTTAGATTTTACATAATGCTCACAATATCATAATACGTTATTATACGTAATATATACTGCAGTTTTCCGAGGTGAGTTATCGAGTTTAATCATCATATTACAATGTTGATTATGTAATTGTAATACAATATACTATCGATACAATAAATATTATTTATTAACCCATACGTATTAGACGTTAGTAGGTAATCAATATTTACTTACATAGAACGAAATAGGTTTTACGGATTGAAGTATATCACACACAATGCAATAATTATGATTTATATCTCTAACTTAAACGATACTTCAAACTAATTAGTATATTGCAATACGCGATATATTATGTAGCCTATATATTATGTTTTATGTAAATGAACTTCCAAAAATGTTAAAAAGTTATAAAATCATAATAATATATGTGACTAATATACCTTTTTTTATGGTTTATTATCACGTTAACTTATAGGTAATTATAATTTCAATGTAAACATTAACCTAACCGCGCATCGACCCTAGTGTTGACACTATATATGAGTATATTAAGTATTAACATTTATAACTTACAATAAGTAGGTATCACAATATGGTCGATTTTATACAACGTTTTATCAGCGTAGATTAGAAAGTATTTATATGGGAACGTATTCGAATTATAAATTTAAAAAGTCAGAGTACAGAATAAAACGGTTGATTTTTAATGTATTATCACCTAGTATTATTAATATTATTATTATTATAGTATATTATATACATTTTACCGTTTTTATTCAATATTTATTTAATACTTAGCTGTATTTTTATAATATATACCTACGTATATTTAAATACGAGTAATACATTCATTCGTTACGTGAGGTAATGCATTTATATTATGGACATGGGACATGTAAGATAGCCTAATTATAATATATTAATATAATTAGTACCTATATATACATAATATATTTATATAAGAATAGTGTATCAATTTCGTTGTATTGGCAAAGCACGGTTAGTTACGTGCCAAACTTTATTTATATAATAATATGTACTTACTTTCTCAAGTCTTAATGTCGTATAATAATATTTTGTTAGATCCAAAAAGGGTTATTGTTATACCTATAAATATTATAATATTCATCGAGTATGTTCGTTTTTATCCATGCAGTAACGAAGATAAAGGAGCACACACTAACAACGAGTATTACGAAACATAATTTAATTTATAAACCATATACAGATTATAATTATGATAATATAATTATTTATCTATTCATTATTATCAATAATTTATCGACCGTTTAAATAAATATTATGACGTTATACTGTTATACTTAATGATATTATTATATATGGCGATATGGTGTGTGCACGTCGTATAATCTGATAGTGAAAAAAATAATATTATAACTATAATGAGAAATTTTGAAATTAATTCGTTTTTCTACAGTAAAATTTCTTTTATCGTCCATGTCCTGTGATATTGTCGCTAGGAAATTATAAATCACGAGGTCGTGTATAATATAATAATATTATGTATTCAGTTTGTCTTTCTCTCCTGCGGCGACGTGTATATAATGTTCTCTTTTTTTTTTTTATTGTCTCGGAAAAAAATAAATACAATATCTCGAGTTTTCTATTCTCCCCGCAGGCCGTATAGTTGTTTGTGTGATCGTGCACCTATACAGAAGCCAGAAAAATAAAATAATATCGACTAAACTGGGTTACATATTGATTCTCTGTTTTCACATATTAAAATAGTATTTATATTATAATAAAAGCTGTACAATAACAGTTCAATAACATAATAATATGTATGGTAAAATATTGTATAATGTACGGAGGCGATCAGAAATTCAGAATTCACTATGTTACAAAAACATCGAAAACACGTGTATAATTCCAACAGTTTTTTCACCAGCAAAAGTTTAAAACTCTTTTTCACGCATGTAACACAATTACATTTAAAGCCTATTTTTTTTTTATATACGATGTGCCTCTACTATTATTTATTGGTAATTTACAATTTGTTAAAACATAAACAATAAACCAAATATGATAAAAGTATAAAAAATAAAATAAAATATGAAAAATGGCAGTTTAGTAACTGAACTTCAGAATTAATTTTAGTAATTGGAATGAATGTAGATGAATGTTGAATGTAGTATACGTAATAATAATATACGTAGGTACCTTATGAGTAAATATCCAGACCAATTTCAATTAAAACTTCATTTAATATTGGTTAAAGAAAGGACGTACCTATTATTGATAAATGATTAGAATAATTTTTTAATTTATTATGAAATCTTTGATTATATAATTATTTTATTATGGTATAAATATTTAATATATTATCAAGCTTTTCCGATATTAATATAGTATATTATTATGCCCATGTATAATATGTTACCTATATTATTACAGTATAAATTCTGAAGTTCGTAATAAAACCACAAAATTTATTAAACTGCTACTACAGCCTACAGTAATCCAACCCCAAAATTATATGTATATTGTATTATTTCTAAACTAGATTTATTTATCTTGTTATCACCATTACCATTATTAACGTTATTGGTTCATGAATCAATATAGTCCATTTACTATTTTTCATAAACGATAGTTTTAATGCGTCTTGTTTCTTCAAGAATAAAATATATTATTTAAAAATATATTAATTATTAACACAAGAATACTGACGTGTAAAACTGTTTCTTTTAAAAACTCATTTAATTATATATTTAAATTGATTTTATAATTATTCCTAGGTAGAATGACCTTGTACAATTTGTTTCATAAACCTGTCATAATAATAATTCGATTTATTATTATTATTATTATTATTATTATTATTATTATTATTATTATTAATAAATAATATAGAAAAAACACACAATCGCGGTTTATTCATTAGTATGATCTATATTTTATAATATATAAATTTATATATAGTACAATATAGATATACTGAATGTTATGTGAGTCATTAGCATTGGTATTGTCACCGAACAATCTATACAGCTTTTTATCCTTTGTGCAGAGACGTTATCAACGACCAGGAACTATATTAAATGAGGGGTATGCGTTTTTTCCAGATGTGTTGAATTCTAAAACAATACCGTATACTATTTTTTTTATTCGCGTAGTTGATAATATTATGAGTTAGTACCTAACTAATAACGTATCCACATGTCTTCAAGGACAAATCATATTATCATGCATTATAATATTATAATAACGTCTCGACAGGAGAGAAAACGTTGATACTTTAAAACGTTTCTTCTACGTTTACGCAAAACATTATAATCGTGAGCATAACATATTATTATCATAAAATAAATTTAAGTTAAAATGAACATGGTTATAAACTTATAACCGTGTAAATAGAACCCAATATAAATACGAGTACCTGCACCGGGGGATCTAAAACATCGATATCGTACTAGGATTCATACAATTGCGGCTTTATTATAATACCTTATACCTATATACCTACTAACATTGTTATAATATAATATTATATTTTATGACGGTTATACACCTTTATTATGTTGACCTTTTAATAATAATATTATATTGTGAAGGTATAAATACACGTGGATAAATCGGCCACACTCGATCATCGTCAGGTTCCTACTTCGAAAATTCGAGATCTCGATTCGGACGAGAATCCCGCGTATTATCAGTAAAACGGACACGGTTGCATTACTCCATATATTAACATAATAATTATGTGCTGATGTATGTTTATACAGAGTGAACAAAATTTCTAGTTACGATAAAATACCTTGGGGATAATATATCATTTCTTTCTTTTTTTCTTTTTTTTTAACCTAACATAACATTTTGATTACTATTTAAGTATGTAAGTACTGTATCGTATACGTATATACCTAATTATTATACCGTCTCCTCGTTGTTGTCAAGAGACTACAGTGTTCCGACCTATAAACATATATATATTGATATGTACGAGTATAATATATATATATATATACCTACTACCACATTTTGTCGGACGCAACATAACACGTAAATGTCCCAAGGGCGGTTGCCGTAGCAACTCCCCTGCTGCTGCTGCTGCTGCTGTTGCTGCCGCTACTATTCAACAGGGTGATGGTGATATGCAATCCCTCTATAACAAAACGTCGACCGTGAAAATGTCGTATTCATCAGCCGTTCGCTATCCCGTTTGTAGTATGTACATTGAACGTACATATAGAAATTCGTGTTATGGCGGGAGAAAAATATGATTTTTTTTATTTATACTATGTGTTTTATTAAATCTTACTATTATTATAATATTAAATATGAAATTATTAAATTATGAAAATTAAAATTGCGTTTTTTTCTCCGCAGAAATTTCTTGTCCTAAACATGGACGACGACGAATCCAACTGTAATCACGCGACTGTGGACGAGGTAAGACGAATGGTATCGTCGTCGCTGCATTTGAACGTGCAACAGAATCCGCAGGACGAAACCACCGCTGCGGGAAACGGTTGCGGCGGTAGCGATAGCGGAGTGGACGTAACGCCTGCCGTGTCTTGCGATTCCAGCCTAGCGTCCGGTTGTTACGACCCGTGTAAGAGCCCGCTGGGCCCTTCCAGTCCGATTGAAAATGGCAGTGGACCGTCTTCATTACCGTGCAACATTGGCGGCAGTTATTACAGACCAACCACGCCGACTTGGCGCAGGTCTGACCGGCCGCCGTGTTCCGTCAAACCATCATCGATCTCCAGCAGCAGCGTGATGTCGTCATCATTTCATTTCGAATCCATTGCCGGCGGCAGTAACAGACATAGTCCGCTGGCGAAGATTGAACCGAAAAAGACGGATTTAAACACAGTTGCCAAACAGTCGAAAGTCTCCACGGTCAAAAAATTGGTGAATACATACGATATGGCCAAGTCTCTGGACAGATATGCCACGTTGCCTAGGCGAAAGAGGAGATCCAAAGAGAATCTTACTACGATTACCACGTTGGCGGGAAGTAATAGTAACAATAACTCTGTTACTAGTGCATCTGTCACTGTGACGCCGCCACGGGAGCCCAGTCTTAACCGGGCGGCCAGTTTGAGGAGAAAGCACATCGAACAAGGTGCACTGGCCCAGAACGCTGCTACCGCCTCAACATCACCAGTGTCTACACCGGTCAAATCGGCCTTCAACAAGGCTACCAGACCACCACCTGTAGCTGTCAAAACAAAGATATACCATGAGGTATGTTCACAAACATATTTGACGTCTGATGACATAACCAATGTGCTCTCAGGCAACGTATTACCTCCAGTGGAAAACAGGGTTGAAACTAATGATGCTGAAATACAGGTTAGATTTATGTTTTTAGAAATATTAATGATTACAATAAAGTTCTAATTATTATACTTATTACACTTAACAGTAAAATATTAAATGTTTTATAATATATTATTTATTTAATTTTTATCATTTCTAGGTTGATATTGTAGAAAAAAGGATCAATGCACTAGAGACTGAGCTAAAGGAAAAGACTGAAAAATTAGACTGTACAACAAAAGAATTTAATGAACAAAAACAGTGCCTTAAAAATTTACAAGAACGACTGAATCATGACAATTTGGATACTTGTAGACAAATTGATGCATATAGTTTACGACTGTGCAACATATTCCAAATAAATGGTAATATAATTTTACAGTTATTGAAAATCAAATCTATCTTATTAATATATTATTAATTATTATTTTTTGTAGATTGTTTGGACCCATCTCCTACAAATATTTTAGAAATATTGGAGAAACAAATGGCAACCACATCTTCATTAATTAATGAACAACAAAAAGAACTCAATCAAATAAAAACTCTTTGCACTTCTTTACACAAAGTATGTTATCGCATAACAATAATTTATACTCATCTTGTTTATTTTTATTAATTAATTTTTTTATTCAAATTTTTTATTGGTCTGATGAAAGGATTTGGAAAAAAGCTATGCAGCTCAAAAATCACTTTTACAAGCTAATCAGGCATATGAGATGGAATCTTCTGAAATACAAGACTTTTTACAAACTGAAAAAGCTATGTTATCTGATACAATTAAAGAATTAGAAAAAGAAGTATGTTTTATGTTGTTATATATTTAAAAAAATATTTTATATTTCACTGTCAGTAATAATTATTCTATAACTTTAGAAATGTATATCTATATATAAATATAATATTATTTTAATTATAGGTCAAAGATTATAAACAGCAGTTAGCTATTAAAGAAAAAGAAACATCCAAGACTATGGAGCAATGTACACATTTAGTTAGAATATCTGAACAACGAAGACAAGAGAATTTGTCACTGCAAGCAAAACTGCGTGTAATGGAGAAAGAAAGTCGAGAATTATTACAACAACAAGAATCGACTATATCAAGCGCAGTTTTTGGACTTTCAGGACTAGGGGGTCGTCTTGATTCACTATTGGATAAACTTGTCAAATCATATTCAATTTCAGATATTGATATTGAAGTGTGTATATATATATATAATTTTTATAAAATCCTTTTATTACTTAACAAATTTATATTTATATTGAAAATTTAATTTTGTAGGATGAAGTATATTTTAATGAAGCATATACAAATGGAGATAGTAGCAGTGATTCTGAACAACTCAATGGTTCATCAAATAATTCTGATTCTAAAAGTCTTATGTCTGCTATTGTTTCTGCTATTAAATCTGCACCAACCAGTTGGCATAAGGGAAAAATTAAAAATGCCAATGGTAAATATTAGTGTTAAAATTATTTATTTAATTTTATTATTCAATTGTATTAATCAATTTAATTTATATTTAATTTTCAGTTAGTTCAAAATCTCAAGAATCGCCATGCCCCACTTCTAATCCACTTTGTTCTCCAGTAAAACGTTTACAAACATCTGAGTCTATGAAAGAATTACAGAGAACCACCTATTCTCCTGTTTGTAAACAAAATATGTCAACTGGTGATCTATTATCACAAACTGATTCCTTAGATGGTATGTATTCTATTCAATCAATTGTATTAAAAAGAATTACATTAAATTATTTTTCAAACATGTAACAAATTCATTTTAATAAAAATTATGATTATTAAATTATATTTATTTTTATTATTATTTTAGATTGTAGTGATTTACAATCTGTCGAAAGTGAGTCATTAAATAACCTATCTGAAGCCATAGTTGCCAGACAACAATTGGAATTAAGTATAAACTCTACTAGTCCAGCAGACTTTGAATTTTTAGAAGATTTTCGTGCACCAGATGCTGATCTCTTAGATCAAGTTATCGATTTAGACAATACTGTGACTAAATTATTGAAAGTTATCACTATTGTTCAGGCAAATAGTAAAGAACAATCTTTACATCCAGAAAGGTATACAGTAAAGAAATATAATATACAATAAATTAATATTACATATTTTTAATTTGTTAGTCTTAAATTCATAATTATATTTTAGACACGAAATTAAATATTCAAATGGCGTAAACAGTAAAACTCGGCATTATTCTCCACAGTCTTCATTGATACACGATAGTGATGATACAAATTTCAAACGATCATCATTGTCACATATGCAAGAACTCAACACAAGCTCACCAAAAGCATTGAATGGAATTATGTGATGATTATTTTTAATTTTTGCACCATTTATATTATTATATTCTTTTTTCTCTGAAATATTATTTTATTTTTCTATTATTATATAATAGATCATTATATTGTTTTAAGTTATATGTTATTTTTAATGTTAAACATGATCTTATTATTGAATAACATAATATTGTAATATTTTAAATGATCCTAAAATAATCTTAATTAACCTCAAATTCATTTTTAATAAAAACAATTTAGTGTTATTTTGTAATCTGAGAACAACAAGTAATATGAGTGCATTAATTATATATAAATATAAATATATATATATATATATATATATATTATATTCATCCAGAGTTAGGTGCCATTCACATTTACAACAATCTATACAACTTTTGAATCAAGATTAGGTATATTAATATTTATTTTACTAATAATTACTAGTTATAAACTGAAAAAAATTTATAAAAATTATCTTCACCTACTTCTTTTAATTTTATCAATAAATAATTCTATATTTATTAACTTTTGAAAAATTATACACAAAAGAAAAAAATATCCTTGTTAAAAATATAACTTTAATTAAATTATATTACTTGTTTTAGATTATACTTAGATAGATATTTAAGTTAAATATTATTGTATTTTAAGACTTGAAGAAATATATATTAAGAAATGATTTTTAAATTATTCATTGTATGAGTCATAAAATCAGAAGACAGAATAAAAACAAAACTTCCATCAGCTATTTATTAAAATAATTTTTCTGAAAATCTAGAAATCTGTGATAAAAAAAAAAAAAAAGAAAAAAATTGTATAACAAATAAATGTCAATTATTTATTAAGAAAAAGGTATTATTTTATTTTGATTTCAATTTATTTTAATTTTTAATATAATTATATATAAAACACACTTTAATAAATTAGTCATCAAGGAATAATATTTTTCATTTATTTTGTAGAATTATTGATTAGTAGGTACTAGGTAGACTACAAAATTTCACAAATTCTAATGCATAATATAATAAATCATAACAATAAAATGTATAATATGCATAAGAAATCTCTTTTTGATATTATTAACATTGTAAATCTATTCTGATCCGAGCCTTTATATCAGTGTATTATGTAAAGTGCAAGTATAGCCGCAATTAGAGTAAACCATTTGGGGAGGGGCTGAAAGTATAAAATATGTAGATAAACATTATACGAGTATATACATTCATCGTTGTACATAGTGTGTTGCTGTGTTCATTAAACATTCTTGGAGTGGGGGCTAAGACAATAAGATCCCCCTAGTTGCGAGTCGATAGTTATAGTGTGCACGATGAATATAAAAATGTATATATAAATATAATATTATTCTCTTTTAAAAGAAAATTAGATAAGTAAACGTTTAAGAAAAACAAAAGATTACAGGACATCATTATTATTATTGATCATCTCTAACCGGTGGTACGGAATTTTCTGTTACACGAGGAGGACATTTTTACACATTTCATAAATTTATTGTTATTGTTTAATAGGTACCAATAGAAAGCGACCTAATCATTGTACGCCAGATAACCTAGAATTACAACATGGGTAGCTAAATATGTAAAATAATAATATTACACCTATACAAATATACAATAATGTTCAACGACTTATTATATTATAATTTATAATATAATGTATTTCGCGACTTAAGTTCGATAATAATAATAATATATTATGTCGAACCGCCCCACGTGTGGTAAATAACAATATTTTTACTCGCGCTCCATATTTTGTCGGGAATTTATATAATTTATAAAAATCGAATTTTCTTCGGAAAACAATGATTTCCTTACAAAATCATAATAATATTTGTACCTAGCCATCTAATATCATTTCATCCGCGTCCGTTCTCGTAGACCGCACCCACGCGTTATGATAATAAATTAATAATATAAAACGTAACGTACGCAGTACGCACTTACCGTTATAAAAGCGAGGTAAAATATTTAATAATAATCGTAATATTTTGTTAGAAAATACGAGTTTCGAATTTATTTTATACTCTTCGTAGGTAGAAATAACATGCTGTATTAAATTACGCTCGTGGCGTTTTCACGATATTCTATTCCACGAAACATTAGTAATATTTTTAATATATTATGGAAAAATTTGACGAATATTGAAATTGTACACTGAACAAATAATATAACCATTATGGTCACACGTGGTATACCGTACCGGGCGAACTGGTGATGAAGTTAGCACGTGTCGCACGTTTAAAAAACTTCAAAACTTTACACTTAACACCGCGTTATTTTATTATTAGGTTTGGGTAAGTAGGTATATCATATTTATATTTTAAGCTTGCGAAATAACAATGTTCGCTTAATTATTATTATTATAATAATATATTTATGTTTTATATTTATAGTTTATATTTATATTTTATATTGTGCACAAAGTTTTAGAACTTAATTTTTAATCTGATCGATGCGTTTACGTTTCTATAGATATAGCAGATACGTTATAATTTCGTATTGGTTATACCTTAGTACCTTACATTAGGTATACGGTATACCGCACGTTATACATTGCAAAACTTTTTCTTTTTATACATTCATATAAATAAACATTATTTAATTGCGTCCATAATAATATAATAATATTATCGTTATTAATTTATTACATTCTACAAGATACGTTTACGGAAATTTATACAAATAATATTTTTCATATTATAAAAATATAATATTAGAATTAATATTTTTTCAATCAAAGTTCATATGAAATTATGAACCGATTTTGAGAGACAGAAGTATTCTATATCGCGATCCTCACAAAAATTATTGTCTTATTGTTGTGGTAGCAAGAACAACTTAAACTCTCCAACAGTCTAAACCACCCTCCTCAACGTGCCGTATATTATATGCATAACATTATTATGAATTTATCGCGAAAGTTGACATAATAATAATATAAACACTTAGCCCTTAGGGGTAGTACACATTCCTGCGTAAAATTTTCTAGAAATATATTTAATACCTATTCATAATATTTAGATACTCGAGTGTAAATTTGCAAATTTAAATTGGTATCCAAAACGCAAAGTTGAAAATTAAAAATTATATTAATTATTATTGATATTACTGTTTAAAATTTCAAAAACCTTTTTGGCATGCAAATTAAAACGTTACATTGTTTATTTTTTTATTTAAATAGAATTAATTATGCATAATATATATTCAGTGGCGTAGTGAACTTCTTTTACTGATGAGGCTCAACAAATTTAAGACATCTAACAGTCTACCAACCTTACCAGAAATGTAAATTTCTAAGTCAAATAACAAATTTTCACCTTAATATTTTAGATTCTGTGCGAAGCGAAGAATGTATTATTGGTTTTACAATGATGTACCTATGTCTTTTTTTTTTTTTATGTAGGTATGTAAATATCTTTTCGACCCGAAATAATTCTCCGATTACCACGAACAGAATATGATTCTAATAATACTATTATATAGTTGGTATAATTTATTTAGGACATTTTTAAAATTTCTTAAAATTGACCTAATGCGGGAGGAAAAATCAATAAGAGGTGGTTGGATGGAACAGGGAGTGATATTTTATTTAGCCCTTCTTGCAAAGAGCCAAAAAATAATTAAATGTTGAAAAATAAAACATTACTAGGAACAAATTATGGCTTAGATACCAAATTTATTTATATAGGTACGGGTAAGTAAATAATATATTGTCCACTGTCCAGGAACCAGCAATAAGTTTTTCTCAAAGTGCAGTGATTTTGTCTGATGGTACATAAATTCATTTTCAGTTATAAACCATACACGAACATATGGTGTATGATTGAGGAACGTTCATACTCGTAAATATTCGAAACACAAAAATATGTAATAACGTGTCATAAGATAGGTACATACGTGGTAGGTATTGTCATTGTATATGATGAATTGTATTGAATTCAAGATGAATGGTGTGCAGATACTAACATTTTGTTTATGGTATTAAGACTTAAGAGGTTAAACTCCCAATTTCTTAACAGTGTCCACCTACAACGTAAATTTTACGACTACCTACACAAAAATACGATGTATACCTATATCAAAGGAAATAACTATAAAATATTTTAAACACGCTACAAAGAAAATTATTATGATAATAATTATTCATAGGAAATATAAAATTAAAAACGCAATTTATAAAGAGACCCCTGCGCAATTTTTTTTTTGACATAACATACTATACTTGAACTTTTTATATACGAAATTTTAATGTTACATTAATGTAGTATATAAAAAATAGAATTATTTTTCTAAAACATTGAATTTATATTTTCTAGGGAGGAAATTTAATTTTTTTACTTAGGTACATAAAAAACTTAACAAGGGACCCCTGACCAAATACTTTTTTAAATTTATTACATTACATTTTTTATACACACATTTCCTCAGTACTTATAATGTAATGTATATACTTATAAAAAGTAATTTAATTATACCAACTCTTACAATTTGTATTTTCTATAGTGGGATTTTTTTTTTATACCTACTCATATAAAATTTAATAACGAAATTTACCTATATAACCTATATTTGACTGAACTTCGCTTTGAATCGTTTTTGTAAAGATTTATCATTGCATTTAAATTTTAATCAAAATTCACTACTATATCCTTTTTAAATCTGTATCCCTTCCATAGCACATGGTCAAATATTCTTTTTATTATATATTCAATTGTCAGTTGTAGACATTATTGGTATTTTTGAATTTAACTAAATATGTATATGTACATAATATGTACCTACCTACAGTGGCGGCTCGTGCAAGGGGGCACACGGGCACGTGCCCCACCTAAAATATCAAATAAAAATTGAAATTAAATAAAAATAATATTAGGTATAATATTGGTAAATGGTATAACTTATCATATTTTTAAAAAAAAAATACAGATATATAATTATTATTCATTTAGAATTTAGATATTTTATGGAAAATAAAAGTGTATCAGGCGGCGGGCACATATTTTTTGTGCCCGGATCAACCGTATAAAATTGTATACGAGTCTTGATTTATTGTCACAAATCATATAGCAAAATCGGGCACACACGAATTGTGCCCGCGAGTTCTTTCCTTTCACGAAAACTTGGAAATACCAGTCGTTTATCTTTATTATCATAAAATAATCAATATCATCGACTTCCTGTCGCAGTCTTGCTATCTGTACTTACCTGTATAATAATAAATTATAAATGACAAACATTTTTAATCATTATATTATTTGACTATTATATTATAAAGTACCTACAAACTAAACATTCACACTCTTAAGGTCTCCACACACTGCCGCGGTGGCGGTGGCGGTGGCGGTAACGATCGCGCACATCGCAGCGGTGGCGGTGGCGGTGGCGGTGACATATGTACAATATATAATATATAATATTGTATTATAAATTTAAAATCATTGGTTTTTAGTCACAAATTGTAATTAAATGTTTATTATTACAAAATACATTGTATATTAAATAAAAATACAAAATACATTGTATGTATATAATAAATAGTAGGGGTACGCTAAAAAAAAATCTAAGAGGTACCCCCCCCCCCCCCCCCGCGTACCACCACACCCCCAAATCCAGCCCTGTATATTACCTTATATGAAACTTTGGCAGAATTATAATATAATATACGGAAAAATACATATAGATATTATATTAATATAATATAATAATAATAATATAGCTGTCACCGCGGCGGTGAAATTGGTCCGGACACAATTTTCCGCCGCGGTAATGTACCGCGATATTCACCGCCGATTTCACCGCGCCGGTGTGTAGGTCTAGTATCAAATACGTGTATATCATTTTACCGCCACCGCCACCGCTACCGCCACCGCCACCGCGGCAGTGTGTGGAGACCTTAATGTATAAATATATTTAAATACTTAAATATACTCAAAATGACGGTAATAAAGTACAATCTATATCCACTTTCCAACCGGAAACTTCCTATTCGTGAAAATCTAAGTATTATTTCGGGTAGTAAAAGTGTCTTCAGACATAAAAACAAAAAAACAAAAAGAAAAAATTTTATATTTAAAATTGATAATGATGGGGAAATAGGAAAAATATTTGTGCCCCACTTCTATTGAACCCCACGAGCCGCCACTGCCTACCTACATAGATATTGGTGAAATATAACATAATTATAAATATAAATAGTCTTCATGGGTACCCTCTACCCTGTTACCACTCATCACTCAGCCTAAAAAAATTGGGATGCCCAGGACTCTCAAAAACCCTTCACCACCCCACTACATATATTACAATTTTGTTATTGTGTAGGCATTCGGGGCAATGAACATAATTATAACAATATGGTATATAATATAATATTTTTTGGTGTATGTCGCACTGCCCAACTAAGTGTATAATTTTAAACGTGATTTTAGATTGTATTGTGTTATTTTTATACGCACACCATATGCGTATATTGTATATAATAGGTAGATACTGCAGTGGATGGCCGGTGACGACGAAAGTTTTTACTCTCGTGCGTAATGCGCCATTATAATAATAATAATATAATTAACCCACTTTCCATTTCGACGCGGACAACCCGAAAATCGTAGAAAACTCGAAAACTGGAAAATTCACGTATTGCAATATACGATTATATAGGTAATATTATGTTTGGAGTTTGGGTTTCCATTACGTATACATGTTTTTAATAATATATTCGTATGCACGAAATATTTGAATATTTTTTGAAATATAAAAGTTCATTTGGGGGAAAACAAATTCGACTATTTTGGTCTCTATAATATATAAGTACTAAAATATAAATTGTATTATAATTAAACATTATTTTCAATTCTAAACTGTGCATTATAGATCGATTTATTGTCAATTCGAGTTTTTTTTATTCAATTCGAAGTTAAAATAATATACAATATATAATTCTATTTGATTTGTAGGTACATCTGATGTATTATTGCATAGTATAGGTATATTCAGTGCTCGAAACTCGAATTGGGGGGAGCACCCCTACTATTTTTTATTTTTTTTTTTTTTGCGCACCCCTACTAATTATTAAATCCCCTATGATATAACATATACTTATAAGCATATTTGAGGGACGCTAAATTTACACTTAGCATCACCCCTACTTTTTTTCCCCATTTCGAACACTGGGTATATTTATAAACCAAAAGCTTATATAATATTATAATACGTAATTCGAATAAAAATGTAATATCAAGCATGATAAGTCACGGGTATAACACGTTTGTGTTAGGTATATGAGATATGACATAATCATATATTATTTACAAATCTATATAATTATAACAGAGTAAACAAGGCGGTCAAAACTCAAAAGCCACGCGTGCCACTTTGTCGCCGATATAAATAATATTAATATTATCGTGTTAATACAATTAATTAACATAATATGTAAATGAATGAAATTCAACTAGGAACGTCTTTTATTTTTTATTTAAGTAGGTACTCAAGCTTAATTTTTTATGTGTACATATATATTTATCATTTAAAAAGTTTTTAGTTTCTTTAATTTTTTAATTAGGTACATTTTTTTTTTTTTTTTTTTTTTTATTGAAGACTATATATCTACTGTTTTTTTTATAACTGTTTATATCAACTAACTGCAGATCATCGTTGATGTTATACTACATTTTATTAAAAAATATTATGCTATTTCCTAACTTAAAATGAGTTTATTATAAGAAGTCTTTCTGTCAAATGGTATATTTTTTTAAACCTATTAATTTAATATATAAAATTGTTATTTGGAAATTTTTTATATCATTTTGGTAAACATTTAATAAAAATTTGTTTTATAGTATTATATACTTAAAACTTAAAAAAGAGCTTAATATTAATGACCCCATCAAATTTTTATTTTTATTTTTTGTGTTTAAAGGATAAAACGTGGATAATTATTGGCTTACATTAATTAATAGTGTAACATTAATATAAGAAATCGGATACACATTTTAATATTAATTGTGTACAATATTATTATACGATGTGTCATGTGTGTCTAAAACGAGTACCTAACGACTAAAACTCAACGACCGCTCAACCGAATTTAATTATATTATAATAACGCCATTGTATTATATAAATTTCCGTTTAAGATTATTTTTCTATTACAGAACAAAATGTTTAAAACGACGAATGCCAGGTGTTGCACTTATGTTCGTCGTCCATCAACTATATACTCCGTTAACGACAAATTTGTGATATAATTAAAAAATAATTTATTTACGTATAATCTTCATGATAATATGTTTAATCATACAAGTTGGAGTAAAAAAAAAAGCATTAATATTTTCCTCACAGTGGATTGCGTACCTTCCTGGCTACCTAGGACCTAGGAGTTAAGACGATTGTGAATAACATATTTTAAGATTCGCCATTAATACTCAATCATAATTAATTACAGTCCGAACAATGTTTCTCGTTTAAATAAAATTAAGCCCTTTTGAATATTCGATTAAAAACCTAAATCACAAAAAAAATTTTCATGAAACATCAAATTTAAGTTTCATGAAACCATTATATTGGGAAAACAATTAAACGCGCACACTGAGTTTCATGAAACCAAAATTTCTCTTTGTTGCGTAACCGTGGATTCATGAAACCTTGATTTTGGTTTTAACAATTTATATTTCGTCAGTTATAACAGTTTATAATTAATATTTTTAGAAGCATAATATTTTAAGTACCTAATAGTATATTAATATTTTGAAATAATAATTTTACATTATATTTTATAATATTTATTTAACCTTCAAAATAATAAATAAATAATATTAATATTTATTTTTAGCAATTTATTTGAAACGTATTATTCATAATAATTGAATAGTGTTGATACAGACTTGTGACATGCTATAAAAGCTTTGGAATTTATCTTCATCGGCAGTTAAATCCTTTGCAACTAGGTACATATTTACTAATGCTGTTTATTTTTTAAAAGTGGATAAATCTTATACCTACGTTTCTTTTTTTTTTCTTTTTTTTTTGTTACATAGCCACCAATAAAACAAACACATCCTCATCATCCGACAATATTGTTGAAACTATAATACATTTTTATTTCATCGGTGTCAATATGAAATAAGTTTCATAAAATTAGTTTTTTAGAAATAATTTCTTCAGTGTGCTTGAAGTTGAAGGTTGTTCAATTCGACGGTACATTGGTACCTATATACTCTGCGAAGACCTGGACGCCATTTTATACATGTCTTTAAAATAAAATTAGGCACTTTTGAATATCTATATAATATTTTATTAAAAACATATGCAGTATGCTTGGTGCGCGCTAAAGATGATAACATTATTGTTGAAATACGTTTAGGTATATTATAACAATCATAAATTTTGTAATTTGGATTTTTAATAAAGTATTATGTTTCTCGTATATATGCATATAATTTATATTTTTTGTACGAACGCATTATTATTATTATTAATGCTGATTCTTGAAAATCCTGTTTGTTTCATACTTGCTATAAAGGTATTATATAGTTATCTTATTACGAGCCAAATCGTAATGCATACAGTATACCGTCGATTGGTCCCTTATATTATTATCCCTTTGTGAGGACGACCAACCATTATAGCCGTAAAACATTATTATTATAATAATCCAACGACATCTATATTATGTGTAGGTATCTATCTATATATATACCTACCCAACAATAATTGAGGTAAGTACATAATATTGTTATATAGTAATAATAATATACTACTTGGTACATAATATTATACAACTGGTAAGTGCCAATCGGTCCTAATAAATGCGTGTTGTACTGTTATAACAACAATATTACAATAATAATAGTAACGACGTTATATTGTTCTGTTATACTATTATCATTATTACACTACTTTATAATATATAATATAGTTTTATTACAATAAATTATTAAATTATGAGAATTTCAGTGCAGCCAGTGAAATTTCAAACAACTCCTGCAAATTCCATCGGCTTCATTTACCTATATGGAATTCATCGTTAAATACATTTTTTTATTTATCAAAGTAAAACATAAAAGTTTTGCATTTACAATTTTTTTTTTATAAAAATCATGATTATATTTTGTTAAAAAATTAAAATGTTAAACGAGTAATTATTATTAAATCAAACGTATCTTTTTATTTATATAAATTTCAATAATATTTTAAATTGTTCGAATAACATAACATTGTTAATATATTTATTTTGTAATAGTAGGTATTAGGTAATATTATAATTAACACACTATTACTATTTTACTAATAACGACGAAATTAAAAATTGGAAAATGAATTAATGCGGATAGTACCTATACTTATCTATACATAATATTATTGTTACCGATTAACTTGTCTTGCTATTTATGGTATTATACTGTTAGCTTGTATGTAATTGCGATTATAATTTATTACGTTCGTCACTCATAATCATGATGCATATTGCCATAACATTGGATTATGCTGTTGCGACCAGGGGTGTATTTTGTATTTATGGGGTTGGGTGAGAGGACTCCAACCCTCCCTGAAATTTCTGTATATGTTTATAAAAATTTGATTGTGTTCATCGTTAATGTAAAGACTTGATTGATTTGATATGCAAAAATACAGTTTAACTAGGTACCTACTATAATAGTAGTGTCCGTGGTAAAAATTATAAATTATAAATCATAATCATTTTTGTTTGAGTTTATATTATTGATAAGGTAATTCAAAACTATGATGCTGAAATAGTATTCGAAATCGTTAGTCTATACTTTACAGAATAAACGAACCGTTTAATTATTCCTATGTGTAAAAAAATAAAACCCAAATCCGCAAATTTCTGTTTGGCCAATATAACATTTATCGAAATTTTCGCACTAAATTTGATATATTCTTGATTTTTCGGTTTCAATTATTTTGTCTTTTGTGTTGCCCAAAAGACTCATCACTCATGGGATTATTATTTCTCGATGAGACACATCAAATTTTTTGAATATTTTTGGAATTTTGTATATTTGTAGAATGAAAATGAAAGCTGTATGATTTTTATATGTTAAATTTTGTAATTCTATTGTACTAATGTTTCTTATGTTTCTTGACCATTTATGTTTCTTAATTAATTTTAAAACCATATTTTCCTCGTATATTCGTATCTATTGAATTTGTGAAAATGTTTATTATATTGTATTTTGTTTTTTTTTTTTCAAAATTTTTCTTATTCATTGGAAAATTTACTAATCTATGAACCATACTGTTCCAAGCAGACATTTTTGAACCCAGTTTTTGAAAAAGCCCCTCCCGAGAGAAAACTCAACAATTGTCGAAATAAATAAATTATTATAAAAATAAAAACTGTTATGCATGTACTCAATAGTTTTCGTATAGGTAATAAAGATTAAAGACCCTAAATTAAATTTAAATTTTTAAATTTTTTTTTATGATATATTATTAATTTTATAAATCATTTTAAAATATCTCGCGTTATTGGAAATTATAAAAAAATGATTTGGTGACCCAAAGAAGATATCCGTTGATTTGATTATCATTGGTTTAGTAAAATATATACGTATACGGCTAAAATCTATATAATGGCAAAGGAATTAATTAGTGAAAATAATACAATCGTTCTTTACGAATTCATCAGCAACTGTACAGAAAATTCTAACGAGTTTTGTCAATAGTACCTATATTATATATGGCTAGGTACGTCAAAAGGATGACACGAAAAGTACATGTATATAAAATGATATAATATATAAGCCGATCGGATACCGACGATTGATTTGAAAGCAATAATGATAAGCCATTAGATACATTCGAAAAACGTATTCAGCCTGAGCGTAAAGCTTAGTTGTAGGAATAACTTAGGTCGCGGGAAAATATGTTAAATTTCTTGTAACATTATTTCTTGATGGTGGTATTAGTATATAGTACGTGTCAAGACGTTAACTATACGAATTTTCGTTAATTTCGAATATTGTTGATTAATGTAGTAAAATTTAAACTTCTGATTCAGTAGGTATAGCGAATAGATAATATTATTATAGATATTGCTTATTATTTATTTGAACGGTTATAAAAGATACCATTTTTAATTTAGTTTATATAATTTGTATTATAACAAAATATATATTATGATTATTTAAATTTCATAATTTTTAATATAAAAAAATTATTTTATGAAATAAGTAATTTATTTATTTTTCAAACAGTGGTGTCATAAAGTTACATAATTTATAACGTAAAAAAATAATATTATTGAGTTTTACATTGTAAATTTTTAATAAATTAATATTACTAGCATTTTTAAATTTATTTCTTTGATCAATTTTAAAGATAATAGAAATTGAAGTAATGTAGTGAAATTGCCTATACATTATGCCATTTTAATAAATTCCAACATTCCATATTATAATTTTAATCAAAATAAAAGAATATAAACGGACACAAATAATATATATGGTAAATTTTTTTTGTATCAAAATGTAATGTAATTTAATGTTATAAATTAAAGTTTATTTACTTTTTTGCTAATTTAAAATGCATACAAATTTAAATTAAATCTATATTTTGTTCGCCAAATTTATATAAATTTCTACCTAATAAAAATAAAATATTATAAAATAACGATTATAAATGGTTCCACAACAAAAGGTCATTTAGGGTCTAAGTGACATGACAATCTGTACTATTGGATATTTGGATGAAGGGAACTTATTGTATTTGTATTGTACAATATAAATTCTTAAATTTGATACTTCATGTGTGAGCTTTAGTACAGGGGTCTAGGAGACATTTTTAGGTAATAAAAGTGGAGTCTAAAATCTAAATTATTTTGTTTATATATATTTAGGAAAAGATAAGCAAAATAAAAATTTATATTATTAATACCACAGCCGATAGCATATTATAATAGCGGTATATACGTTAAACATTTAAATGATCATATAAAATATGCACGAGATTAAATATAACAAAAATCTATTTTAAAAATTAATTTTGAAATAAATTTGAAAGTTTTTAAGTTTAAAATTAAAACATAAAACTTTTTTTTTGTACCTGCTCCTGAATACAGAAAAATGTTGCCTAGGAGTTTGGTATCTTTTGTCATACAACCATTGATATAACTTTTATTGAATATAATAACAATGTAGTTTTATAACAATTTATTACATGAGATTGTTTTTGAATAGAATATGTAAGTTTAGGTAAAAAAATATATAATTATATATTATCTATGAATATTTAAAAAAGTATATAATGGTTGTGATTCTATTAAATTAAGAAAATTTATTACTCAAGACTTATAGTATACTTTTATATTAGGTACTCATAATAATTATGGTTAAATTAAAACCGATTGGTAAAACTATTAGTCATTTTTTTTTTTTATTTTTTTAATATACTTATTTTATTCATTTTCATATAACACACATCTTTTAATAAAATAATTTTACAAACTAATAATTCTCTAATTTAAATTTTTTAGAATCATCACTTTTTATCAAATTTAACATTTGTTTTTTAGCTTCAAAACATAATATTCCAACAGCTGTTGCAGAATTTAAACTTTCAATTCCATTTTGAAGAGGAATATTTATGCGAATACCTTTTCGAGTTCTAGCAAACTCATACCCATCATCACTTAAGCCATGTGTTTCACCTCCTATTATAATTATTAAAGGAGTAGTTTTACAGTAATCAACATCATAATAAGGAACTATTGGTAAGTTAATAGGAGCAGTTTTCCTGAAAACATTAACTTTATTGTCTTCGGTAATTGTTGATTGTTGATTTGCATAGTTATCAGCTAAACAAACTTGACCTTTAATGTTTTCCAGTGAGCTCCAGCTAACATCTGATATTATTTTCATCCTAAAATGAGCGCCACAGCCAGCTCTCAATACTTTATCTCCCCACATATCCGTACAACCTTAAATAAACATTAAAAACATGCATTTTAACATGATGGGAATATTTAATATTGAATAAGGTCAAATTAAATTCACCTTTCATTAAAATAATTTGTGATGCTCCAACTGCAGCTATAGTTCTTAACATAGTACCTAAATTTCCTGGTTCACGAATATTGTCACAAATTACTGTAATTGGAAATGCATCCGTTTTAGTTGCGTGGTCAATAACAGGTGTTTCAAATATACCTACATATATATATATACATGTATAATTAATTTTAATTTTAATTATTATTTTTATTGTATTCATTTTATTCATACCCATAATTCCTTGAGAAGTTTCCATATTTGAAAATAATTGAATCATTTTGTATGGAGTCTTATAGAATATTGTTTTAGAAACTGGGAGATTTTGTAGATTTTCTGGTAAACATAAATGTTCCAAAACTTTTTTTTGACTGAAGAATATTTGCTTTGGCTTTACACCGGCATTCAATGCATCTTGTATTAAACGTTTACCTTCTAATAAAACACGCTCATGTTTAAGACGGTTTTTTCTGTTTTTAATCTCAATCATTGCTTGGCTAAAAATAAAGAAAATATTTCACATAAACATTCATACAAAATGCTAGGCAACGTATTGTAATAACACAGTTGTTTATGAAACTACAAACAATTTCATTAATGTTAATCGTTTTGAAACTTACCTAAGTAATGAACTGGTTTCCTTAAGTATAACATATGAAGGAAACCCATTGCTTTTCTCAATTGCCGCTAATATTCCACCGCGTTTGTTTGGGTTGATTGTGTTCAACGGGTCTTCTGCGAGTTGATCCGCTTTCACGTCTGACGCAAAAGACCGCCTTACTATACTACATACAGTCTGTCGGAAACTGATTGAAAAACGATTGACCGTTTTCATTTTGGTTTAAGTAAAAAAAAATATATAATACAGTAAAGTATATATTTTTATATAATTATTAATATGAATCCAAATTTAACACTTAAACTTTTATTTCATACTTTCAAATTACACGAAAATAAGAATAATATTGAAACCCCAGTTATAATCTCAAGACTCGGCATTTCGGCGTTTCACAAATTGGTAAATAGTAAATACTAAATTAGTAAATTAGTAAATTATAACCAGTAACCATGAGACTTATATTTAAGTGATAACATACTTAAAATCATGCGTTTAACATGTTTACTGATAACAGTGATCAGCTGTTTATTAAATTTCTTTTATGAGAATGTACATGTGGCGTGCGTGTAAGAAGTCGTAACTTTGTAAATTGTAAGCAGTAGTCGTATACTTCCTGGCGGTTGGTATCTATATGGAAGTTTTTTATCTAATTAATTATGTCGTAACTCGTAATTCGTAAAGTAAACTACTATTTTTTTATAACTTGTAATTATTATTAACCATATTTTATCGTTATTTGTAACTTTCTTATTAACTAATCTATTGTGAATTTGTGATTTATTTTTTATTTGTTAATTTATTTTCTAGTTAAAACTTATAGTTGAATAATTATCATTGTAATTAATTAAGTACACATAAATGTTACGTAAATAACAAAAATATATTTTTGATTTTTGATTTTTAAATGAACATCGTTCGTTGTACAAAACACACCAAACGATATCTGTGATTTTTATTTTAATAAAATTAATTTTATCGAAATGACGTAATAAAAACGAAATAGAAAAAAATTTTATTACTAGGTACAAACTCCGTTCTAATATTGTATAAATATCTAACTTTTTAAATTGTAGACTTTTGGACCGTTTAAGTCTAGCGTAAGGCATATAACTACTTACGAAATATAATTGAACCGATTGGACGCATTCATTCATTTCTTCGTTCTGTACAATAATGGATTTTCACACATTGCTGTATCAGGCACAAAAAAACAAAACTAGAGACAAAGAGGTGAGTACACCATTACCTAATTATAGTTATTTAGTTCTGAGTGACTTATAATAAAATTAAATATATTTTTCAAATTAAAGAATTATTTACATTATTAGTTGGTTGTAATATTATCCCTTATTACCAGATGCATTTCATGCAATACACTATAATTTGTATGTTTTACTATATTTTTAGGTTAAATATTTCAAAGCATCGTTAGATCCGCCAAAAAAAGAGACAAAAGAAAGCAGACAGTTGTCTGACAGTATTAAAAAGTTTTTAGCCAAAAAAGAAGAAGAAGATAGACAAAAAAAAGTAGAAGAGCAAAAGAAAAAAAATGAATTGTTATCATTGCGAAGTCAAGATAGAAAATCGTTTAAACGAGTAAAATCTATGTTAAACCGAACCAAGTCTGCAAATAAATCAGTTATTGAAGATGCTAAAGATGATATTAATACATCTGTTACCATGGCAGGTTTGTGCAATTATTGGACTTAAGTTTCATTATATTTGATTGAAAACAATTTACTTTGAATACAGCACTTACTAATACCTGTTATGAAAAATATGTTACATTTTATGAATGTAAAATTTTAAATATGTTACCATTAATTGTGAAACTATTAAATGAGTTTGTTTATGTAGAAAATACCATAAACATAGTAATTAATTACACCAATATAACAGCTCACACTTTGCATTTGGCAGAGTTTTCTATTGCAGCACACATTTCTAGACGCTTCATATATAAAATTAGCAATAGCACAACTTCACTATACCACGGTTAGATACCAACTGACCTACCGCACAAGTCTGTTAAAAAATGACAGCATTTTCTCTACTACTTTCCACACAATTATTAATCTAAGGTTACTGAGGTTACTTTCCGAACGGCCCTCGTATATCAATTTTTGAATTTCATTTTAAATTTGTAATTCAGATGATTGAGATTTACCTCTGTAAAATAAGTAAATAAATTTGATTGAGATGTCTGAAACTTTAATACCCCTTATAGATATGGCCTTTATTATAATATAATTATATAAAAGTGTTCTACATTTATAAATTAATATGATTTATTTGATTTATGACATTTTTATTGGAATAATAGAGGGTCAGTTTTTAAATTTATAGTAATAACCAATTTGTATCTGTAAAATCATATATATATTAAAAATAAATATTCCAATGTGAGAAACAGCAATAGTATTTTTTAATTTCGATAGTCAAAGGTACATGTGATTGTGTAAATGCGAAACTACTGATAAGCTATTTACTTCAAAAATGTCACAATAGTTGCATATGTAATAATAACTAATATTGATTTATAAATGTTTAACACTTGTTTTATAAACCAATTATTATTTAAATTGCTCAATAACATGATAATGGACATTCTATAAAATGTCCAAATTTTGTATATATATATATATGTATTATACTCATACTCATTTTATTCTTGCGGGTATAATTTAATAATTCTTAGTGTGCATTATCATATTTAATTTATTTATATTTTATATTATATTTTTATTGACGTATTTGTAAGTTATTTAATTTGGTCATTTAGTGATATAAAATTTTATATTTAAGAAAAATATGATTAATTATATATTTTATTTATAGGATTTAATCAACCAGATGAAGATGATTATGGATATGCTTCAAAAGATGCTATGGACATTTATAACAAAATAATGAATAAATACGTAAATACCCCTGCGGATTCAAGAAATATAAAAATTACTAATCATAGAAGTAATGACATATCTGGTACTAAGGTATGATATTTAATAATAATGTATTATATTAAAACATGATACCTAATTGATTTAAATGATCAAGTTTAAAACTAATAATTACAAATACTAATATTGTTAATATCTAATTTAATATAATATTTATTTAATTTAATTTTAATTTCTTATACAATATTAATATTGAAAAGTAATAACTAAAACCACCAAATCCATAAAAAAAATTACTTTTATTTTGTAAATGAATTATTTTATAATGTAATTTTGTAAATTATGTATTTTAGCAATACTGTGGCCATTTTTAGTAATAAATATAGACTAATATAATATTATATTATTATTGTTATAATATTATCTGCAAGTTATCATATAAAATCAATAATTAAGTTATAAATAATTCAATTTAAATTTAATGTTTTGATATTGACATTAATGATGTATTCTAATATGTCACATTTATTATTATTAGGACAGAGTGAAAGCAGCATTATTAAAAGAAGAAGAAGATCAATTATTACCACATAAACGAAAGAGGAAACCAAAGGATGTAGACAATGATGAAGATGATAATGGTGATATAGAGCCACAACAAAAAATATCTAAAACTGACCACAATATAGATAAAATTAAGAAAAGACCAACACAACCACCACCATTAAATTTCCAGGAATTACTTAAAATTGCTGAAAAGAAACAATATGAACCTATTGTTATTGAAAAACCCAAAAAAGAAGAAAGTTTACCTATGATGACAAAGAAAGAGAAAGAAAAATATTTAGAAGAGAAGAGAATTGATGCAATGAGAATAGCTCGTCAACAAGGTAAACGTGTTTCTCCTAATCATAAATTTAAAGAAATAAAATCAATTGAAAAGGCACAAAAATCAATTGTTTCATCAACAAAAGTTGATATAAATGCTGAGGAAAAATTAAAAAAAAATTCTTCTGTGTGGTCTAAAGATTTAAAAATTAATAAAGAGCTTAATAATAATAATAATAGTAATAATAATAGTAAAAATGATAAGTACATACCTAGATCATTAAATGGAAATAATAGCACAGAAATGAAGTCGAATAATATAGGTAATAGAAGTACACCTAAAAGTTCTTATGAAAAACATTCTTCGAATGAAAAAATAAATCATGAAAGGTATTCACCAAAACCAAAATTAATTAATGACAAAAATATGTATAAGCCTAAAAATTCTGTCGATGACAGGTATTCAACCAAATCTAAAAGTATACAAAAAAATGATAGATATGTTTCTAAATCAAGTAGTTCGTCTACTGAGAGATATTCACCAAAACCCAAGAGTTCAATGCCACTTAATAAAAATTCATCAAAACCAACTGCTATTGAAACATATGCATCTAAACCAAAAAGTTCAACTAGTGAAAAGTATTTACCAAAATTTAAAAATGTACCTAAAGAAAAGAGTTCATCATCCACTGAACAATACATACCCAGCAGCATTGTTAAACGTTCAGACGAAAAATATATGCCAAAATCAGTTGCAACACAAAACATTAAATCAAAATCAAACAATTCAAAAGATCAATATGTACCATCACATATTGATAAATCTAAAAAATTACAATCTAGTAATGACATAAAGCCTAAAAGTTTTCCACCAAAAGATACAGCACCTAAAAAGTTCCCTCCTCGAGATATGGTACCCAAGCAGTTTCCACCTAGAGATATGATGCCTAAACAATTTCCACCTCCTGATATGAGAAAAAGAGATAATCGTCAAACATCTATTCGGAATAAACGCAGAGTTATTGAATCTGATTCTGATGAATATGATTCTGAATTAGATGACTTTATAGATGATGGACCAGAAGATGAAGCTGACTACTCAAAAGTTATTTCAGAAATATTCAGATATGATAAATCCAAGTAATATATTATTTTGTATATTATAATTATGTAAATATATATTTATTTATATAAATTGTTCGTTTTTAGATATAGAGGAATGGAAGATGATGATGATGAATGTATGGAATCTGATTTCCGTACACTTCAAAAAGAAGAATATCGAAGTTCTAGAGCTGGTAACATTTATATTATTATTTATTAATTTTTTTAACTTTATAAATATAAAGTGTACTCTTTTAACTATGCTTAGGTAGATGTAATTAATTTAAATTTGTTGAAGATCTTTGATATGGCTAATCATCAATTTAAAATTGATTTTTGACAATGTAAAATATTTTCGATTCTGAGCGAAGCGCAGAATGTATTGGTTTTACAATGATGTGTATCTTTTTTTTTTTATGTCTGTAGTCACTTTTACTATCCGAAATAATGCTTCGATTTTCACAAATAGCATATGTTCCCGATTGAAAAATGGATGTAATTGTTACTTTATTTAGGTCATTTTTCGAATTTATCAAAATTGACCCTATGTGATAGAAAAAACGGCATTTTTCACGTAAACTGAAATTTTGACGAATTTGATTTAATATTTCATGATAACTCAGGCAATTTTAAAGTTAGAGACTTGAAAATATTTTTGGGTGTTGACATACATAATAATATATATGTGATAAAATTTTGGAACCGTTACATTAATATTCCTACAAAATATATTTATATATTTGAATATTTCATAAAATTCTCTTTTTTATGTATGTAATGTTTGATTATATTGGTAAATTTGGGAACTAAGGTCTGAAAATTTTACTGAAGTATACTTACATATTACTTAACATGATATCAAAATATTAGAAAAATCCCAAGTCTCAATTTTTTTTTATAGCTGTTTAAAATTGATATTTTTAGTTTAAACGAAAATTTTAAAGTTCATACGATTATTCTTCTTATAATAATAATAATGTTATTACTCAATACTTTTAAAATAAAAATTAATAGAAAAACCAAAAAAATTTTTAAATTTTTGAAAATCATATTGAAGCATACTGTATATATCTTAACGTATTAATAAAATATTAGGAAAATCTCAAGACTCAATTTTTTTATATGTGCTTAAAATTGAAATTTCAGTAAAATTAATATTTATAATGGATTTTTCTTACTATATTACAATATTTTACAAAATAAAATAAACAAAAATGTTGAAAATTTTATTGACTTAACTCAGTTCCAATTAATTGTGAATTATTACATATATGATTTTTTTTTATAGCTGTTTAAAGTATAAAAAATGAAAAGCTGATACTCCTGCCGCAGGGATACAGGTGTGCAAATCATAGTGTTTAATTTAAGTTAGAATTTGAATGCAATGATAATCCATTGCATTCAAAAAAAAAGTATTTTGAGCAAAGTTCTGTCAGAAATGGGCATTTAAGTGACAAGGGATTTTATGATCATTTATATTGAACTTTAGAAACTTGAAAATTGTATAAGGTGTTCATTTATGTGCTATATGTACCTATATGTCCTATATGTGTGATAAAATTTTGTGTTTTGAATATTTAATAAAAAATGTCAAAATTTTAATCAATACCTACATTATTTGACTGAACTTCGCTCAGAATCATTTTTTCGAATGCAACGATTTATCATTGCATTCAAATTCTAATTAAAATTAAACACTATGATTTACACACCTGTATCCCTGCAGCAGGAGTATTAGAACTTTTTTTACTAATAATATTCTATATAATTTTTATTTTAAATGTTCGTCGTTAATAAATATATATATTTATATTTATAGGTCTTCTGGAAGATTTAGCAGATATTCGCCGAGAAAAAGCAATGATGAAAAAACGAAGAAAACTTTGAAATATTTTTAATTTTGATTATGTTACCTTAATTTAAATTGTTATTGTTATTATTAATTTATAAAATAATGTTTGATTATATGTTTAGTAAATATAATCTGAATTTGTTTTTTTTTGTTTTTTCATAATGTTTAAATTAAAATAATTGATTTCCTGGATTTATTTGAAAAATTACTTTATATAATATATTAATTGTTTGTAATATGCGTGTTAATGGTTATTGTTATTGTGGTGAATTATTATGTAAAATTCAATGTTTGTACTCTATATCATGTGTAAATAATGTTTTTTATTTGTAATTTAAAATGATCTTCATGAACTATTATTTAAAAACTTTATTTTTATTTTGTTTATGATTAAACATTGAATATATATATATATATATATATATTTAATAATTATTGTCAAATTTTAAACATATTGTAATATTAACAAATTTATCTTTTAACTGAATATCTGATTTGAAAGTTAAGATATATACGTATATATATGTTACTGGCAATATGTATAATTCCGGCATTATACCTAACCTAACCGATTGATTTTAGCAAAGTATTATTATCAGGATTCGGGACTTAAAGCATTTGCTTATTTTTTTAGATTGACATTAAATCTAGCATAGTGCTATAGAAATTTATGTCATGTTGCAACAATTACAAATATGAAATTTGAAAGTGCTTTTTTTTGCTTATTTCGATGATCTATTCGAAAAATGCTTTTTCACGCTCTTTTCTTATTTTAATTGCATATTTCCAACTTAACAATGCATGATACTAAAAATTTGGGGGTTTTTTTTAATGTTTGTTAGCAATATAGAAAAAAATTGAAACTAAAAATAATTTTACCATTGTGCATCAATATAATAATGTATTGTACCCAAATAGTATTCTCTTAATTTATTAATTTACTTATTCTATTTTTAACGTTATGTACTTATTGTAGTCACATTAGGTAGATACGGATAATTAAATTATTCTAACACTAATAATTTAATTACGTTTTATTTTAGATAAACAAACTATAAATATTAATTCCTGACATATAATAAGAAACACAATAATAGTAGATTACCTATTATTTAATTATTCAATTTGTAATTTTAATATGAAAAAAAAAATTATATTATAAAATTTTTATATTTATCTACAAAATTTGCAGTTTTAGACAAAATTTTTTTTTATTACTAAAATTTAGTAATAAATTTTACTACTTTCAGTAAAATTTTAGCATCTTACTTTTTATTTTAATGTTTTGAAGTGCTTATTTGAATGCTTATTTTGAAGTTTTTAGGCGCTTTTATAAGCGCTTATTTTGATGATTTTAAGTGCTTTAAGTCCCGAACCTTGATTATTATTCATTATGGATTATTATTTATTATTTTTCCAAAGGTCTTGCAAAGCGTGGTTTTAGATCACGCAAAACCACTGCCTATCCACACCATTATTAGGTTTGTGGGGTAGGTATTAGGTAGATATGTCGTAGTTCCTTGGGGCATAACCCCATCCTCACGAAAAGTGCCGTGCTTGAGTAAGTGAGAGGAGCCGGTAGGCGTAATGAGCTATTCCTTCCACTTGAAAATTATTATTTTTTTTTTTTTTAAGTGAAAAAATCGCTTAGTAGCTATACTAAAATTTTTTTTTATTATTATTTTGCCTAAAATCAATCGGCATTATATATAATATCGGAATTATACATATTGCTGGTAACATATATATATATATATATATTTAGACAGCCCATACATAATGTTTGTATTAATTTATAAAGTCTATTTTTTTATTGATTGAATATTATAAATTGTAGTAAAGTCCTTCATATAGAACAAAGCAGTAAAAGTATTGTTTGATGTATCTAAATCATAAATACCTACACTAATATATTTTATTTTATTTAAAAATTTGTATAGTTGTATAAACGAATTGACAAATTCCAATGAAATAAAGTTTTTGTGTTTTTAAACCATTTAATTAATATAAAACACTTTTGAACATTATTTTGTCTAATAATTTTGTTATGTCTTGAATGTAAAACCTAATCGTGAATATTATAAATATTAAATTTGAATTATTTTTATAAATTATATATTTTTTTTATATAATTATTTTATTTATGAAATGCAAATGTTCTCTTTGAATATAATTATTTTATAATAAAAATAAAATAAGACAGAAAAGGCATAAGTAACTAATATTGTGGACAACAAAATCATTTATCAATTGCAACGTTGTTATTAACCGTTTAATAGAAAAAAAAGACGCATAAACAATTAAATATTGCCAAACAATTTATTAAACTAATATATTAAACCGAACAATTATTTACGCTAAATGGATATAATTTATAGATAAGTACATAATATAAATATATAATTTTTAATATATTCATATTTTTTTTTTTTTTATTGTATTTTACCAATGGTCTAACCACTGTGTGTTTAAATATAATGATATGTATTGCTTAAAATTAAAATTATTCCTATAATAAATATATGCTAGTTTAGTGAACACACAAATACAATATATTTGTTACAGTATTAATGATTGGATACGGAGTATTACGAGTATATAATATAGGTATTATTATTATTAATTATAATTATTATTTATTATTATTTTTTTTTTTGACAATATAGTTAGAAAATTATATTGCTTATGTGAATAACTACTTTTAATCGTGTGTACAGTGCATTTTTTTTCTTTTTAATATTTTCATTTTAATAAAAAATAATACAATATGTTTCAGAGGAACAACAATTATACTTATAAATTGCATGTACGAATAGATACAATATAATATATTATTTATACAAATTAAAAAAAAAAAATTAGTTTCAATTATAAACGAATAAAAAATAGTGACAAATTAAATGAATTACTATAAAGCTATTTTATTTAGATGTTCGTGCCCGGTGCCCGTAACTAGAAGGCAGTACGTTCTAGGTAAGAAATTGTTTTCATAAAATAAATAAGCCATCGATTGTTTCAAACTATTGAACAATTTCGTTAGTAGATTGCCAATTATTTGTATACTTATGAAGTTCGATTTGACGTTACAGCGTGTGAAGCTACAGTTCGGGCGGTATATTTCCGAAAAGCAAATAATCTGAAATTTTTAAAATCATACATTATGGCAATTAAGTATGAATAATTAAAATTTATTATTATTAAATTTGTAAAATTTTGCATTTACATAAAAAAAACAATAAGTTATAATATACATTTGTATTACTTTATAATATGTTGTTGGGGTAACCTACACCAGTGGTTCCCAATTGGTGGTCCGCGGACCCCCAGGGGTCCGCGGTTATGTTGTTCTGTAGTGATATTTTTATTTTATTTGAGTGAAATTATTAACTTTGTAGTTATATGAAATTCCGAGTATTTTTGGACTATTAAAACTCGATTATATGAAACTGGCTAAGAAATTTAAGATATTTGATCCCCTTTTGCACAAGCATGTGCACAAGCTTTTTCTACCTACTGTTACTTGAAAAACAAATATCGTAATAGACTTAATATTGATACTGATTTAAGAGTTAAAATATCAAGCATGCAGCTGGACATAGACGAAATTATGAACAAAAAAGAAAGATTTCACTTGTCTCATAAAGTTTGAAGGTGTTTGATCAAATAATTTATTTTATAAATATATTTATTTTTTTTTTTTTGATAAAATTTGTTTCTATTATATTACGAAAATGTTTATAAAATTAAAAATTAAATCATATTGAAAATAAATTATACAAATTTATTTTTCATTTTCATAATTAAATAAAATTGAAAAGTAAGTATTTACAAAAAAGGGGTCCGCGGACCAATTTAAGTTATAGCTAGGGGTCCGTGGCTTCACGCTAATTGGGAACCGCTGACCTACACATCATATTATTTCTAAAACATTTTAATATATTAAGTTAAAAAGTAATTTTATTTTGTATTTAATCAATTCCACATTATTATTGTTTTAAAATTCATAATTTTCATTTATTTAAAAAAAATTTGTTGCCTCTCAAAAATTGTTGTCCTATGCGGTCGCATAGTTCGCAGTATCTTAAATTCGCCACCGCAAGTATACGATAATAGGGTACCTAAATAATAAATTTTAACTTTGTTAAAAAGAGAAAAAATATTTTCATATATTTAATATATTTACGATAAACTAAAAACTGTTATAGGTTATCTACTTAATACTAATTATTCATCTATAGCTAAAGTCAATTAATGGACAAGTTTATCTCGTAAAGTTTTTTTTTTTTTTTTGTTCGTTGGATACTTGGATTAATATAATTGAAAAAACTTTAAAGTTAATATAATCATTTAAATTCAGTATTGATTTGGTTAAGTTAAGAATTAAATGAAAATAACGTATTAAGTCAAGTTTATAATAATATTGACATGTAGGTACAATTTGTCTCGAGTTTCAATATTTAAAATTATTACGTAAAATATTATATTTTATAGTTTTGATATTTTAATTTTAATATCGTAAAAGAATATGTAGAAATACTATTGTTTATTATAACTATTGTACTCCTGTAATTAAAATTTCATTAAAATCAACTAAATAACTCGATATTCAATGAGTTATCATCAATAAATTATAAAAAAAATAGGTCACCGAATTAAATACTAATAATTTTAATGATAATAATTGAGTTAAAATTAATTTAACTTCACAATTTTTCACTTGTTTATATTCAGAAATCAGAATATTGGAATTATAAATGGTATAAATATTAATTATTATCTAGTCTCGTAAAAATATTATATTGTATTATGATTATTATAGCGCATATGTAAAATGTCTTATACGTTAAAGAATAATTTATTATTTTATATGATTTATTGCGAATTTTTATTTTACTGCTATCGCTTAGATATAAAAAATAATACTTAAAAATTAAAATCATATTTTAATATGAAACGTTTCAGCATTTTTACACAATATTTTTAGTTAACCAAGATGTACATTTTATTTTATCAATGACAACCACTGAATCGTACTTGAGTGTTTTAAAACGTTTTTATCCTCGTTTTACTTAAAATGCGGTATACGACGAGATGTTTAAAATTAAAATTCTTCGTATACACAAAACTTTATAGAAATTATACACACTTGTTCGTGCAATGTATTTTATAATGACGCATAGGTATTATCATGGAAATTTCTTCTTCTTTTTTTTTTTTTTTTAAAAAAAACGTACCACTTGATAGAATATTAATGTCATAATAAACGATGTAACATTTTTTCCCGTAATAATATTATTGAAAATGGGTTTAAAAATTGGAGTAATATCTGTATAAAGTAAGCGATTAAATTAGAAATTGAACAATTTTCATTATTTCGAATAAAAATTTACTATTAAAACCTAAATTTTATTTTTATAACCTAGGTATATTAAAATATTATACTTATATACATTTTTTTAAATTTATAAAATTAAAATTAATAATATTATTAGAAATTGACGCCGTTCAGTAAAAGTAAAGAAAGGTATACAATTCGATCCAATAATATCTGATATCACGTATATTTGTCAGTTTATTGTGTAGTTGTTGGTCGTCCACATTTTTAAACAAAAATCAAATTAAAGTTAATTGCGTATAGTTTATTTCAGATTATCAGGTCAAATAAATAAAATATAAAGACGTTATTGGTTTGGCAATCATGCAGAGCGATCGCGTTGAAAAACAGCAAATTACACTACCCCCCAAATACTCCACGATCGTCTATATAATTTCGGTAAAGACGTGTTGTAGTTTTAAAATTTTTGGTAGACACTTATGTTGCTACCTAGGTATATCTATAATATTTATTAGGTTTATTCGTTTTTAGGTTAGTAAATTATTAATTAATTAATTAATTGCTCACTTAAACAATAATATTATTTAATGTAGATACGCATATTAATTTATGTACTGCAATAAAATATTATTGTTTTTTTCTTTTCAAAACAATAATAATTTATTAATTTCCGTCTTGTTCGATGGATCAATGGACGCCCATGAGCGCCTGGATCGGTTGTTGGATGAGACACGTTTGACACGAAGCAGACATAGGCGGCGCGTCGGTCAAATGTTTTCCCGTCTCGCTGAAGTTGGACGCCAAAGACGACACTTCGTCGGGGACGCGCTCGTTATCGGCCGGCGATAATAAATCGTAATCGTTCCGGCCGCCGACAGATTCGTCAGCCGACCCGTTCGCGTCCTCGTCGATGTTCACCTGCGCGCCCACCGAACACTGAAATCAGTACATCGGATTATCGTATAATATAATGATAATTATTAATTATTGTAACGACGTTATTAATAATTCAATTCAATAACAGTTTGTTCGCATTATTATAAAATATTTATGTTTTCTATCACTGTCCAAATCATATAACAGCTTATTGATAAAATGAAAATAAAAAATATCGAAATAAAAGTAATTTGATCATCATCGCACAATGTTATGAAGAAGAAGAATTGTATAATAAACACATTTGGTAATAGTGTCGACTTTAAGAAAACTAATTCGGAAAATTTTTGATTGGATAAGGCGTATAAGGATATACGAGATATCCTATATACTTTCTACTTTCTAATCTTTATACAATATAGAAAAATTGAATTTATTCAATTTGTTTTTCATTATAATATTATCGTCTTGTTTAGAGTATTGAAAAAGTTTGTAACCCCTTGCACCGTGTTTGTAACACAAAATTTTGATCACGCTGTATATAAAAAACTGTAGATTTAATTTCGTAAAAAACTATAAATAAAGCTGAAAAATAAATTTTTATTAAAACGTTCGATTTAGTGACTATATCTCCTATAATATAATGTCTATGTTATGAGACCGGTGAAATGTTATTAATTTGTATTTCTTGTTCGCCTATGCAATTATTGTACATCAGTACTATATCTATACAACAGTGGGGAAAAATTTCGAGATGAAATTATATTTGTTATTCTAAATTTATTCTGGTGCTGTTTTGTGATTAGGCGCACTCGTACCTATTTGGAACATAAACTCGACCCAAAGACATAATTATCACGATAGGGTGTAATATACTAGAATAGATAGGTATATAAATTATAATATAATATGTACTGACTGTTTTAGACTAAAAAGCTGAGTGATGAACTGCGATGACCAGCTATACGGACTATGGGCGGTAGTATAATATAATAATATAATGTCTGTGTTGTTGTTTTATTTATTTAAACAGCACCGACGGTTTTAATAACTTAATGTCAGACAAAGTTCTTTAGACACGAAACCCGGTCGTCACGCACCACGCCCACGATTGATCACTTCCTGTAGGTAGTTATCATTCCGTCGGTTTTTTTCGGGGTGTGGTTCTCCCTATATTAGGTACCTATTTTTACCCGGTGCCGTATTTTGCGATTTCCTATCTACGCGACCCCGCGATGTATTAACTACCTATATATTATATACAATATATACGACTGCATATTATATACGTAAATATATCGTCGTACGAAATGTTTTGTTTGGATTGCGTTTCGTTTTACCAAAACACGATACACACTCGGATCGGTCTCGGTATCTACGTAATACGCTAATTAATATGCAATATGTATGATATTACTGAAAATCCTAATAATTATTTATATTATATTCGTTTAACTCCGTTAACATTTATTTATTCGTTCGTATTTTAAGATCCATTGTTATATTATATTATTATTCTCGTTTCTTTTGCCCCGAGTTAACGGGACAACGGCACGCGGATCTTTTGATGCGCTACACCTAAACGTAAAAAAGAAAAAAACGTCAAAATTTATAATATCATGTCGTGTTGTGTCCTTACCAAATGTACAACCGACAATAATTCCAAAAGACAGACTAATAAAATTATATCTATGCGTTTCAAACACGCACCTTTATTTTATATCGAGTTACCGAGCTCAGTTTTTAGACGGAAACGTATATTTTATTCTATATCATATTATTATATTAAACCTGGTTATAAAATATTTATTATTCGTTTAAAACGTAACAAACTTCTTTAGTTTCAGAACCAAAGAGTTTATAATTTGAATTTGTTTCTCGCGCGAAAAAATTTAAATTAAATTTTTTCTTATTTTTTTTTTTAACGTATTGATTGCTACGAATTATTAATTTTTTTCATACTGGTAGTATTGTCATTCAATTTGGTTTGTCGAAAATACGGTTAGGTTACGGAACAACAGCATATTATATATTGAGTAGGTATAAATAAACACATTTTGCTTTTACTGTATAGATGATACGTCCAACGTTTCAACTTTCAACAAATAAAACATTATAAGTATTATGTTTCTTAAATACCCAAGTATAAACTCTAAGTATTAAATATTTTAAAAGAAAGATATTTAGGTAAACTATTAGGTTTTATTTTGTATTTACTATCTAGTGATCTTAAAGGTTTTAGGTCGTAAATATATATTAATAAAAAATAAATAAAGAAAGAAAGAAATAAAGGGGAAGAAGTATTGTCTATACGTGAAGTCACGAAGGAATTGTTGACAAGTTTTCAAAATAAACATTTTGTGGTTAGATGGCCACCAAAATATATTTTTGTCATAATATTCCTCGGAGGTTTAGTTAGAAACTATAGGAAATTCGTTGGCGTCAGGTAGTCCATTATTGTTATAGAGCAAAATATGATGACCATCTAATTTTAGAAGACGAATCTCAGGAGACCAAGAGGGAAAATACCTATACCAAGAAAATATGTAGTCTCGCGCGTGTTTATATAAATAGATTTTTAATTTATTTACTTACAACATTAGAAATTATAACTTGACAATATTATATTATTATTATATTATATTATTTATAAAAGTAGCTTACACGACAAATAAGTAATATTTTGTACTGTATTAAATATTTTAATAAATTACTAACACGGATGTATTTTTCTCGGTACTTGCTGTATAGTATAACGTAAAATATAAATTTTTACCGATCCGTAATTAAAATAGATATTCTTGTTTTAAATGAAATAAACTAAATTCATATATAAATAATAAACGCTGAGAATAATTGCAATTTCTTTTTATTTATTTAACCTTTTCAGTTTGTAAAAAAAAAAATTGCTTAATGAAGAATATAGATTGGATCACAAACGTTCGTATACAAAACGTTGGCAAAAATACAAGAAAAAAATAAAAATAAAATATCAACTAGCATTACACGACTCCAGGGATTGTGCTTAATTGACATGTATCTTGGTTCGTATACTCGTATGTACTTTCCACTCGCATCAGAAACGCATTTGTTAAATTAGCTGACCCTACTTGATACCTATCTCCTTCCAAAGTTGGCGGTAAACTGACATCAGAAATCTACGGTACGTATTAGAGCGTACTCTGCCCAATGAAGTTAACGGTTTTGCACAATTCAGCCAAAAAAAAAAAAAACGGAATTTTGTTAATATAAACAAATTTCGGAAACCAATTAAGAATATTATAGAATTTATTGATTTATTTATTTTTTTAAATCTGTAAATATTATAATATTATTTATGGTATGGAGAAACGTTATAGTATAACAAATTAACAATATTTTGATACCATAATAATAAGAATATTATAATAAAAATAATCGCAAAAAGAAAGTAATTCAAATAATACAGGGAATGAAACAACGTTGATGAAATGACTACGGAATTACTTTGAAACTGAAACACTATTATAATAAAAATCATTCAACGAGATGTTTTTAAAGAAGATAAACGCAGGATTGAAAAATTATAGCACATAAAATGGAAAAACGTTTTAAACCATAATAATAAATTAAAACAAATGAAAATAAAAATAAAAATAAACACTAATAAATCTGAAATCCACACTAATGACAGTCGTTATTATCGTTAATTGTAGAAACCAATAATAATATTTGAATTATATTAATTAAAAAAAAAAAAAAAGAAATAGAAAACGTTCTCATTTAGTTGTTAATTTCTATATTAATTTGATGATACGAGTATAAAGTTAAAACCATAATTTATGATATAAATTAAATTTATATTTAAATGCAACTTTTATAAAAAAAAAAAAATACCTATTTAATTTGCATCAAATTAAAATGTGTTTAAACTATACATTTCATAATATTTATATTTTTTTCAAAATTGTGTTTATTTTGCTTAAACATAAATGATATAATAATTCATAAGTTACATAAAAATCCAATTAGGTATATCAAACTAAGAATGTATTAAGAATTATAATTATTTTTAACTATACTGTTTATGCTTCTTTCTTAAATAAATACCGAAATATATTTATTTTATATTTTATTGTAAAGCAATATAAATTATAACTTTATTTGTAATTAATTTTGCTACTGATAGCAATAGGTAATGATAAAAAAAAACATTTGAAACTATAATATAAACCAAATAAAAATGTTATTTATTTATTTATTATTTTAGGAATAATTTATAAAATTATACGATGTTAAAAACCAATAATGGTTTTGATTTACACATATTTGTATTTGAAATACATTGCATAAAAATCCAATACTATATGTCATAAATCAATTTTTGATTTAGGTTAACGTGATAATTATAGCACTATAAAAAGTACGTGCTTATAATTTTCGATTTTTAACCCCAGTAATCGGTTACGTTAGCCTATCCGTATGTAGGTAGGTACATATATTATATTAAAATTATTGCTGCAGGTGTTATTATTTTTATCATTTTAATTAAATATATATATTAATTTACCTCGTTAATTAATTATATAAAAGTAATTTATACTTAAAATTGTTATGTTTAAATTATCGTTAATTTCATAAATAATTGAATTATATTATAAATTATAATATGTCTAATAGAGAAGAATAAGAGACTTACTATTGCCTATATTAAAATATTATAATGTGTATATATTATACAAAGTGATCAAAATTATATTATGTTACAAAAACAGTTGGATTTAAATTTTCATTTTTAATTATGATAATGATTACGAAGAATTAACAATTTTGTTATATTTCTTCAATATCAATATGTAAAATATATTGTTATATTAGTTTTAATATATTATTGCGGTATGAAAATTAAAATTAGACTTACCGTCGATCCGTTTTCCGATTCTGTGCCCACTGGCGAAGGCGTCACTTGATCTCTGGTGGCCAACTGGTATACGTTAATCATGTGAGTCGTTTGTGCGTGAACCATAAGGTCCCAAGCGCTGTCGAACGATTCTTTACACTGAACGCACATCAAAGAAACGCAGCCTTCGTTCAAGTTTCCAGGCCATTCTGTCATCACGAAGAACAAAATAATAAAAATAATGCTATTATTATATCATTTTAGTCGTATTTAATTTTAAATATAATCTATTGTTGTATATAACATAGTACATTATGTGCCAAAGAATTACACAGATCAATAGAAAATTGTATTATGTTTATCAAAATAATTCGAAGGTGACTTACTATATACTTTAGATCGAAATGGCATTTTTGAAAAAATTGAAATCGTGTGTTATCATTTTATCAATCAATGTTATTTATAATGTTTTATACATATATGATTATCGTTTAAACCAATAAAGTACAATATACGATAATACGTAAATATTATTTTATAATGAGATAATCGAACACTATTTTATCATGAAAATATAGCGTCAATATAGTAGATGAAAATGACAACCGAAACATTGTATAACCAATAATGCAACAAAAATATAAAGCTTTATATTATATTTATACATAAAAACTTTAGTTAGGTATAATGCAATATGTGTTTAGTGTACTTATGTGTCTTTATTAATAATTATGCAAAAAGACTCACTGTTGTTGTTCACATTTGGTTTAACAGAGTTGTTGCACTTGCATGTAAATCTCAGTTTGCAATATTCCTTTTTGTGATCCAACAAGCCTTGTAACTCAGTGAACATCTCTCGACAGTTGCCACATATTAGTATGTCCGGATTACCTGCATGATCGATAGATAAATAATAAATTAATAAATACTGACCTATTGACCTAATATATAATAATATACACGTTAGACCTGAAAAACGTATAATGATTTATAATATTCATGTTAACATACGATAAATAAAACGATCGGAAACTAAAAAATAAGTATGCCATTCCTATACTGGAAAATGTTGACTTATTTAAATTATCTACTACAAAATACATAATGCGATGTTGTTTCGTTAATTAAATAATTATTTTAAATGAAATTAATTTGTATTATTATAATAATATAATTACAATATTTTATGTTTTATCATATAATTTATCAATTATAATAATTAAAAAAACAACTTAAATAACTTTATAATAACACGATTTGCCTTACACTCCACAGATTGTTGCAGAGCACACCAGGAGCCGGCAGAGTAGACTAGACGACTGACAGTCACCCGAAAGAGTTAACATTTATACAAATATTTAAGATTATCCTACAAATCATAAGACGCGACGACGTCAGATAATTATAGAGCGCACTGACATCAAAACCATATAAATAGATGGAAAACACCGATGAAACATCATCTAGTAAATTGAACTATAAACAACTAGCGGAATACCGACCAGTATAATTCGGCAAACGTCGCCTTAGTGTTTCATCCGTCGGACTTAGACTAGAAGCGCCGACACCACGTCTGACTCATGACATTTCTGAAGAGAGTCAAGGTTACAGGCGAACATTATCTTAAAATCACCGTTTTTACCATGAACAGCACTAATATATTTTCTATATTTTTACCACCTAATTAGGTTAGCTTCTCTTCAACACTCTTTACCATCTAGTTTCTAAATAACTTTGAATGAACGGTCAAATTCCTGTACCTGGGGATAGGCTTGGGTAGATGAGCATGCACAAATAAAACCAAGCACATAATGACGAGCTATAATTGGACGACCAATCAAAGAAGCTCGTCAAATTTAAAAATAGCATAAAAGGCGAACGACCGACTAAAATTATTCATTTCAGTCACAGCAGCAGTCCAGTCAACATCTTCAAGAATGCGGACTCAATACTACGAAAACAAGAACGAGCTATAGTACCATGAATTCAGACTAATGAACGACTCGTACCCGAGCGCCGACCGTAACAGACCAGCTAAGCAGATACCGACGACCAAAGCCGTTATGAACAAAGGACCATTACCCGATAACAGTAACGATCGGGAATAACCACACCAGCGGATCTTTTGCATTCCCTGGGTCGATGTAAAATTCCGAACTCACCATAAACTAGTCCTGTCAGGAATGACAAACAACAACCTACTTAGGTTCGTCGTACAAGGACTTTCACGGATAATAAGAGACTTACTTAAGTTCGCTTAATCAGTGAAACGTCTTTGTAGGTCTGTGTATTATAATACCGATTGGGTAACGCGTCTCACCCACTTGAATAAGAGCGACCTATTTAGGCCCGCAAAGTCTGAGTATTGACGCACCGGTATGACCGCTAACTTTAGCTTCGTTCGCCGGTGCTTTCAAGTTTTAACAGTATTACTTGTGAAATAAAAATAATAGTAAAAGTGAATAAAGACCAATATGATACCGTAACCAACTGTATAATTATTATTAATGATACGGATAGTGAAACCTACTAGGTACCTAAAGCACCATTTCAGTTGATATAGAGATTGGGGACGCTTTAGGACTAATTCATTATTGTAAGTCTGTAACCCTGGACAAATTATAAAAATAATAGTGAAATTTATAATGTTAAGACATAAATTGTTATAAATTATATATTGTAAAATAATTCTTCTCAGTAAAACCAGGTGTTACACATCGTTTAAAGAATCAAGATATCCATAAGACGCGCCGATTCAAGATAAAACTTATTTTATTCTAATATTCAATAATTAACTAATTATTTATTTGGTCCGATATAGCGATATAATATTAATTTAAAATTTCATAAAATTATAAGGTTAATAAACTCACTGTAGAGTTTGAGTTGATCCGGTACGATAGCGTGATTGTACGACTGACCTTGTCCGACGACTGTTTGACCACCACCACCATTTTGATTTCGATGACCACCACCTTTAGTCGAGAACTGATGACCGATTTTTTGACGTTTCGACGGTTTAATACCACCGCCAGAATTATTGTTATTATTACCGACTGAGTTTGCGATCGACTGTTGCAATTGTAACGATGATGCCGATGATGAAGTTGCGTAATAACTGTACATAATAATAGTTATTGGATTAGGATTCGAAAATGTACAAGAATATAAAATGGCCATCTTGTCGATTAAAATATTTTGGTTCTGATTTTATAAAACACTATAATTTATTAATCTTTAAATTCTAAAAAATATAATGACCGTTTTTATGATATGAATAATGGTTTCTTGGAAAATTGAAAGTAAAATAGTGTAAGATTGGGTTTAAAAAAACTATTATGGATGTTTTAAGTTTTAATAAAAACTTTTGAATCACGTTTCATTTTAGCAATAACGGTGGTTATCTAGATAAGAAATGAATATACTCGTATTAGTTCTAAGTTGAACACGTTTATCATCAATAACGCAATGTTTTATAATTTGAACATCTGTTATTTATTAAATATTTATAATTTTAATTATACTCGTATTGTCTAATTAGGATTCGAGTCATGAATCATGATTAAATTGTGAAATTGAAGATATTATTACTGACTCTCTGGTACAGACATTATAACACAAAAACTGGAGTTAAAATTTTAAAATTCTTGATTTTTGCATTTAAGGTGCACTGTTGTTATTGCGTACCGTAAAAATTATTTACGATGTTTTTACTCTAACAAATGAGTATCATTAATATTATTATGAGAAATATTAATATAATATAAACGTATAATATTAATATATGTGTTATGGACAAAGGTTTTACTTTTTAGTCGGTTTCAATTCCGATGAAATCGATTACCCCGCGACGTCCGGCCCTTCATAAATTCACAATCCGTACAAACACAATGGGTTGTAATTCATCGGGTTTTCGAAATTGCACTCGGATATCACGTAGTCTGCCCCGTTTTCCGGATCATAACTCTTAGGCCCATTAAAAACAATCCTTCCTCGCCACTGCGTCCGTCGTCGTATCGATTCGATTTCAGGAGCGCGCGAAAATAATAATAATGATAATACGATATATAATATTATATAAAGTTACGACGTAGTTATTTCCGAGAAATTCGTCTCGACAGAGCTCTCTTATTCAAAAAAAAAAAAAAAAAAGAAAAAAAAGAGCGTATAATTTATTTATATTTTTCGCGAAAAATTCGATATTTTACTATTATAATATTATATCTTATATCCTATCATACGTTTGCGTCGCGTCATAAGGGTCGACAGCGTTCAAATAATAATAATAATGTAATACGCGCGTAAATTTTGTGCATCACGACGATGACGTTTCTCGCACGGGATATTGTCCCCGGATGAAGCAGGCCAAGGGGATGGAGACACTAAAACCGTAATCCTGTCCCGTCGCCGTGATACGCGTATCACATTTGCATTTGATGAAAATAATATATTATTATTATTATTATTATTATTATTATTATTATTATTATTATTA
>JAIUCT010000013.1:7950078-8000210 GCA_021307375.1 Tetraneura akinire | reverse complement strand
TAATAATAATAATAATAATAATAATAATAATAATAATAATAATAATATTAACATGCGAGGAAGACGCCCGTTGCCATCAATATTTAGTAACGCGCTCGCGGTTATACTACGTATAAGTGCGGTTAATATGGCCATTTATACCGTCACGTATACGGATTTAAACATTATATTCGCGTATATCGCGTCCAGGCTGTGTTTTCCGGTATTTACCGCGGTTACCACGTGCTGCGCGCCGTTGAATTTGCAATAGGTTCGGCGACGAATTCCACGTGTATACACACGCTCCTCTCACTCTCTCTCTCTCTCGTCCATTTACAGAGGTTTTGTCAACAAGAAAGGTTAGACCTGCTTAGGGAAGATAAGGCGCTAAAATATTTCTTGGCGCTTTAATGAACAAAACCCTTCGGGGCTGAGAAGGGTGTCTATATGTACACATCTGGCGCCGTCATCGGCCCTTATAGTAGGACATAATAGGAATTAACGAGTGTCATTTATCGTTTCCAAGGTATACCTATATTATACTCCTACAAAGTATACAGCAATATATTTTTATTATTATTATTATTGCTATTAAAATATATTTCTTTGCCATATTTTATAAAGATTCTTCGTGATTATTTCTCGTTCTCTATCCTGTCTTTTCGTTGACATAAAAATTATGATGGAAATCTTACGAAAAAAAAAAAAAAAAGAACATCGATTTTTATATTATTTTAGTATAATATTACATAAATAATACACCGATGTTAAACGATTATATATAATATAAATCAATTAATAAATAAAATGTTTTCGGAAATCACAAAGTTGCAATAAAAGTGAACGATATTTGAACAATATAAAATAAGTAATTGATATAGGAGACGCGAATCGACGTTCAATGCGAGTTGGTACGTGACGAGAATAAATTACGAGAAAAAGGAAATAATATATATTATTTTTAATTTGATAAATTTAAAGCTTGACTGTAATAAAATATAAAGACTCCATATTATAGAAAAAGTAATGCGAATGTGAATTATATTACGTTATATCTATATTCTAATATAGAATATAACGAGGTAAAATTAATTAATTTTTTATGAATGGTTTAATATAAATTTGTCGAGAAAAATGTTATTGATAATAATATAATAATTAAAGGAAATCAAGAAGAACATAATTTTTTCTTCTTGACTACATTTAACTGGAAATAATAATAATAAATAATAATATTACTTACTAATTTATTATAATATAATATCGACGTAAAAAACAAATAATCGTATAACAGTAATATTTTTTTATTATTTAAACGTTATAATTATTTTAAATTTTGAATTTATATTTGTTTGACAAAACACCAAATTAAAATCATATTATTTTAAAAATAAAGAAAAAAACTTTTATGATATCATTATAATAATTATAGATAACAAGTATTAAAATAGTGATTATACAATATGATGTACACGTAATGAAATATTATATACTCGGAAATCGTATAAAATTAATAAAAAATATATCTGTTGGTATATTATTATATTACAAATGGAATTTTTATAGTAGTAGGTAATAAAAATAAAATTAGTCATCAACTGTACATTAGTATAATATTTTATTCATTTCAATGAATACTTAATAATACATTCAATGAATTTATTATTTATATGCCATTATAATGTATTATGAACACGTTTCTAAAAAATACGTTTATTGGTTAAAATGAATAAGAGTTAGACATCTATTTATTATATTTAATTAATTAAAATTTATAAAATTTAATATATATATATATATATAGATTTAACATATTGTTATATACGTACAACAATAATTAATATAATATTAAAATATTAAATAATCAGAAAATGATAATTAAAATAAGTAGAAATGAATGAATAAATATTTATATCATCCATATACTGTTCATACACCTAACTTGTAATATTTGTAATTGGAAACGAATCTTTTTATACGAAAACGTATTTTTAAAATAATAAATAAAACTAATTATAATATTGAAAACATGATTTTACACGACAAATGGTCATTTTTGTATAGCATTATTTATTATTAATCGTCGAAATTTTTTAATCATCCCTATTATAATCATGATTTGTTTTACAGCCGAATGTGTGAAATGGCAATAAAATGTAATATCCCGTAAAAAATTCACTTACAATGAAACTCAGTTATCCACCTCCGTTTCCATTGTCGGTATGGGGATTTTTTATTTATTTTTTTAGAGTATCATTCTTTCAGACTAGAACAAAAAAACAAAAAAAAAAAAAAAAATAAAAAAGAAGAGAAGAGAAGGACGATGAATGAATTAAAAATCCCCCGGCACATGGCCTCGTGGGAAATCACAGTTGCCTCAAAAATCCTGGGTTTTTTTTATTTCATTTTGGAGGTTGGTTTTATCATCGCTACATTATTTACCTATGGAATTCTACTTTGCTAAAAACGTACCGCCTGCCCGCACGATGCTCGTGTGTAGTAATTAGCCTATGTAACGACACCAAACCCTCTTTTTTTATAACGTGCAATTTGTATATAATTTGGACTTTATCTGAAATTGAATACACAACCTCATCAACGAACGAAAGGGATTTTCTACGAGAAGTTATCTGACCGCGAAATTATATCCCGGTAGATATGAAAAATCCAGGGTTTTATTTTATATTATAATATTTCTGCGCCACCTATGATTATTATTATTATTATTATGAAGGATTTTTGGAAAAGGTTCTAAAAATATATAAAGGTATTAACAAAATGTAATGTTGATAAAAATAATAATATCAAACAATACTAAAAAGAATAACAGTAAAGTTTGATATGATATTATGAGTTGGATTTAAATAACGAGTATTATAAGTTTATAAATATTATCTTTGAATATTTTAATATTATAAGTACTATGTATCACTTTAACGATGGCATACTTATATCATATTTTATTACAAATAATAATTTTATCTTGTTGCCGATTAACATTTAATTTAATAATTATTACATCATTTTAATAAATATATTTTTGAATAAATGTGTTGCCTGTTGTGTTAACATTTATATAGCATTGTTATTATGAGTATTTTAATGTAAGAAATTACGTTAAAGTAAAATATACAATCAAATTTCATAAATTATTATAAAATGATTTAATAAGTACGAATATAAGCGAGAAATCGATCAGAATCATCACAAAGTTATAATCACTGGCAATTTCCAAGGGACAAGAAGTGTATTAAAACTTTTGTCATCGATAGCGACAGCAACATGTTTCTACTGTAAATTGAGTATATTTCCAATTTCATCAAAATATAATTTTTGTAGCAGTTAATATACAATAATATATAAATATTATACTTTTATACAGCATTTAAAATCAATTATATTAGTTTTATTACCTACTAAAAATGTAATGCCGCGAATAATTAAATTTATTAATACATTCGTATTGAAGAAATTATAAAAATAATAAATTGATACACATTTCCCAGTTTCGTTACCTTTGCAATAAACATTACAATCGGATCTAAGACATTTCGTGTTTAGTTAACTTTCAAATAAACGTTCATCTAATATGATACTCATCATATTATAGGTATGTTATACGAATTGAATTGAAATTACCACGTTCGATGACTGTGACATATTGTAATAATTGTATATTATATATTACCAGTATCATGTTATCCTGTTTTTATCACGACTCTATAATAATATTTCCTTTATACTATCCTATTCGTATTATATTTTTGTACGCCGTATGTATAAAGAAATCTCGCAATGTCTAGTTACAAATCTATAATATTATTCACGCGCGAGTTGGTTACAATAATAATAATAATAATAATGATAATAATAATGATAATATAACGTGTTCAAAATACTACTGCAATGAATCAAAATAAAAGATTTTCATTCGCTGTGTTATTTATTTATTTTCACGTATATATAAGTAATCTAAAGTCAGAATTTTATTATCGGATTGTGCATTATCTTGTACGTTATATATATATTATATTATAGGCAAATCGTAAAAACTAAGATCGCCATCTCGAATAATAATGGAATGTAATACAAAAAAAAAAAAACAAAATCTCGTTATAAACGAGTAAATTCGAGTTGGTAATTTTACGAAAATTAGTAATTATCGTTACCTATAAAAAATAAGTATACTTATATAATAAAAAAAATAAAAAAATGTTGGCGATAGTTCGGATCGCGCGAAAATATTGCAAGTTATTTTACAGAATAACAATAATTGTAATGTGGATCACGGATTCCATCCCAGCGGACATTGCGGATACCCTTGCGATTCAACGTAGGGTATAATATTTTGTCGGGTTTATTACGTTGCCGGTGGAGGTAGGTCGATAAGCTATTATACTTCTAGCACACGGGGGTAACTCCGCAGAGGACAAGATACCATAATAAAATATCGTAGAAAAATTGGCCAACTTTTGTTATTGACGACGGAATAGGGGGACGAAGAATTTATATTGCTCGTGATTGGGTTATGAAAACACCATTGTCGATGGATACCCCGTCTCGTGGTACCTATGTACGTACGTATATATATATATATATATATATATATATATATATAATATTGTACATAATAATATTATTACCTAGGTATAATAATGTAATATTATATTATATTTTATGTACAGAAAGTATAGTAATATTGTATATAATACCATGACGGAGCACGTGAAATGAGTAGAAAAGGAAAATAATAATCATGGTAATCGTGGTAATAATAATAATAATAATAATAATAATAATAATAATAATAAAAAGGACAAACAAACGAATTACTTACCAGTCGTTTCCAGTTTTCGATAAGTTTTGCCTTTTCCTACCGGTCTGATGTGGTTTCGGTTCGGCCACTAGATTTACGTCTGGAAAAAAAAATCGTGAAACAGACACAAAAATGTAAATAAGTCTGCTTCCAAAACACGGTATCGTACAAAAGTCATCAAAAATATTTAAAGACGTTTTTATAACGAAAAAAAAAACGCAAAAATCATAACTAAAGTAACAAAATAAATGTGTGCAAATTTCAAATTTGAACCGGCGTGAATAAAACAAATACGTAATAAATACAATTGTAAAACAAATAAGTACGCCATTCTTAATGCATACAAAAATTAAAAATAGCATCTATTACATAGGCATCAAAAACTTTTGTACATTATTTTCAAAATGATTTTTTTTTTTTTATGTTGATGAATAAAAATATTTAAAAAAATCCAAAATTCATTAAACAATTTAATACAAAAATGAATAAATGTAGAAATTTCCAATTTTTTCCAATTTTTTTTTTTAATAATAATTATTTTATTATTATTATTATTTATTATTACTATACAATTTATTTGGCATATTAACGATTATATTTAGATAGTTTTTATAATATGTATATTATTATTATAAAATTATACATTTTTTAAAAGTTTTTTAAGTACCAAAAATAAAAATTACCATCATGATATATTCGTTTTATATTTTATTGACTGCCCCGTTGTATAATAGGCAATTAGAGTATAATATCATGTAAAAATGATAAAAAATTGAACATACATTGAAAAAAGTATGTTGTCCCATATCATTTTTGTCACTTAAAGTATTGATCACCTTATATAGTTATATTATTATTTTGCGTTTATCAGGATAATATGAAATATGCATAAAATATAATATAATATATTTTATAGGATATATTATTAATATATAATTAAAATAGTATTAGGTATCTAATTTAAAAATTAAAGAAGTACATAAAAAAAAAGCATTTGAATATCTTTGTACAAATAGCGGATGGTCTTTGATAGTGTGTAGGTATACAGACGGTGTTTAAATATTTGCCCTTGAAAGTAAAAAAGTTCGTAATGCCACGATTGTAGTGTATTATAGTAAGGGTTGGTGACATTGTGTGTTGTGTCAATATTAAATATAGGTTTAAGTTAAAGCCAAATAAGAACATCGGAGGATACGTCAACTGATAATATATTTTTGTCATCTTTTTAAATAAACATTTCGAGTCTTAAACCAACAGAACTGAAATGATGACGATTTATTAATAATTTACATATAATATAGCCAAAAGAGCTTATTATACGGACATATTCGTTAGGAAATATTGACTTGAGCGTTAAGCGTCAATCTTTATATATATATATATATATATATATTATAATATAACATAAAATAAAATAATCAATATTTATATTTTGCTATTTAATTTGTGTATATGAATAATAATTCGGGTTTTCAATATTGCATAATATAATAATAATGATAATAACCACGCGTATAATACGATTTAACATCGCAGAAAATCGTAAAAAGACAAAAGGTATTATAGTTACTGATGAGATAGTATAGACTGATTGTTCGAAAAAATATAATTCTGAATATAAACAATATAAAAAAAAAAAAAAAATCAAAATCTCTATTAAATTAGTTTGGTTGTCTGGCATAAGGTTATATTTATATGTATAATATGATTTGAAATTGAACGACTATAAATTCTAGAAATAATCGTAAAAACTTATTTAACATTGTAATAAATTCTCTCCGACTCGACTATTTACGAGGTCTTTAATATTATTATATGCTATCCGATTTTTATTGAAACAAAAGAGTATACATTTGCTCGTATATATATATACATGAATATTGTGCAAAAAATATTGTGTATTATGAGAAAATTCAAAGGATGCAATTTTTTATTTTTTTTTTTTTTTTTTATTATAAGCTTTTATTAATAATGGAAAATAAAATTAAAATTAGGGAGTCGACATTTCATTTTTTTATTTTATCTCATTTGGATTATGCTTTGAACCGCATATACGGACTTTAAACAGTATGTATAGTTATAGATACAAGCCTCTGTTAAAACCCTTTAAATACAAGTGCAACAAATCCCCATATCCGACCAAGGCACTTCTGCGAGAGACAGGATAACATCAAAGTGTATTTTATGTATAATATTCTTGGAACCGTAATTAAAATATTATATGTTTTTAACTTTAATATGTATTTTTCTTTTAATTAAACAACCGAATTAAAACATTGAGGCATTGAGAGTTGTTTATGTAATATAATAATAATAATAACAACATGACCTGTACAGTTTAAAAAGTGAATAATAGAAATTGTGATTTAAAACCGTTTGACGTAAACTCCTGTAAACGTTTAAGAAACATCTTTGTTTACAATTTTGAGGTCTCATGAATGATTTTTCTACAGCAGTAGGATTCATTAATTTTACGCTAAAGTAAATAAATAATAATTAAGTAGGTACGTTGCAGATGTTTAAATATGAATACACACGTTTTTGAAGTTTTGTCATAATATTTTAATTTTATATATAAATAAAAACCAAACAGTATAGGCACATAACTATATTGTTAATGGTATAACATATTTAATAAATTACATATTATTATTATTATTATTATTATTAGAAACAAACTAAAATTTTATAAAAATTTCTAAAGTTATAATATAAAAATAAGCTTAATATTGAATTATTAAACCTGCCAGTATTGAATCTTTTATGACGTATTTTATCGTATATTATATATTGTATAATGATTTATGATTTATAAGAATATTGCGAATGTCATTGTATGTAATAATTTGTTGATTACAACAAGATTTCATTCTACTCCCTTTCGGTACGAATTAACTCCGGTACATTAATTTTCAATAAACACGTGCATCGGTCATTTTTGACCTTTTAATGTACGGCGTCTCTGGTTTTTCTACTTCGCGAAATTTTATATTGGCTTCCGTTTAAGATGTCCTGTTGGGTAGCTGACCAAAGGAAAAAATAAAAATCGAACAAAATAAAAAGGAAAAGAAAAAGAAAAAGAAAAAGAGAAGAAAAGGACGAATAATGAAAACGTTTGTTTTTTGCCTATCAGAGTTGTTGTTGTGTGGATTGACGTTTTTTTTTCTTCTTAACGATTTTTACCTGGAGGCACTGAATGAGATGTCAGTGCCAGAGACTACTCGAGGAAAACATCCCAGAAATTGTATTTTGTTTGTTTTGCTCTACTGTTCAATTAAAAACATATCCATGCCTTTTGTGTACACACATACCTTGGAAACTGCTGTAATTTACTTTGGAATACCATCCAATAAAATTATATTTCAAAATAGGGGAATTATTATGACTTTACAGGATGTTTTTTCTTACGGATAAAAGGTATTGTCAAACAAGTGTTTTCTTTTTTTTTTTATATTGTTTATATCGATTTATAAAAATAAATAATACCTTATATACTTGGGTTAGTCAAATTAATTATTTTATTATTATTTTAAGGAATGTCTCGTGTATGTAATAAACTAATAACAGATATATTGTTTATTTTAATATAGTTATCAATTTTGATAATATAACAAATTAATTGTGTACCTAAGTCATTTCAAAGTTTATTAATAATCGGTTTTGTCCGTGGGCGGTCAATGTTTATTAAATTTATATACGATATATAGCTAATATTAAATATTTATACTGGTATTTTATTAATAATCCATCCTGGCTAATACAAAAAAAAAAAATTTTTTTTACTGATTTCTTTATTTTAAACATCACGTGTTATAAGGGGAAAAAATCAATAATATATTCAAAGTGGCGTCATTTTTTAAGTTCAGTCTTTATTATTAAGACTTGTACTTATAATAGTCTTCTATTAAAATTTATTCAGAAAATTTAAATAATTACTCGAAACACACAGGAGCGAATAAAAAATATAAACTGTAATATCGAAACTTTCGTTGTATAATAATTATACCTACCTACATATTTTTTAAATGACATTTTATTATTTTTTACAATTCTGTTTATGCAATAATTATAATATCATACGTATAGTGTCATCCGTCGGCACTTCGACCGTTGTAAAACTTGCGGTCGTCTATGGTTGTATAATATATTATATTATATGGTATAAATAACGTGAAAATTCTTTTTTTTTCCCCATATCACGCCACACTCGACAACGTGTTGAAAAGTGTACTGCGATATTTTTCCTCTCGACGTCGTTTAAACGCAGTCGTATGCATGAGACATTAACGAAATTATTAAATAATTTCTATACGTTTATTTCTATAATCTACATAATGTATTTTTATCTCGTCCGTATTACGCATTTTATGCGATTTGCAATAATAATGTCACGTTGGTGAATAAATATTATATATTTGTGTTTTAATCGAGTTCGTGATAAAAATTGGTAAAATACACCGAAAAATTCGAATTGCGTCAAAAACATTATTAACGTCAGAGTTGAAAAAATAGAAATATACGAAAAAAAAAAAAAGAAAAAAGAAAGTATAGAATTATAATATATGACATTATAGGTTAATTTATTACCGCGCGTTTCACAGTCGTATGAATATATTATTATTATACTATAACAGAATGCGTCGTTGGAATGATCGCGATAAATAAAGTTAATAAAATATATTAATCGTGAGAATGATATATGGCGACTGATATGGACACGAAGATGCATTCATTATATTACATATATATAAATTTACACTTACGTATACGTATTAAACACCGTTATCGTTTTGCATAAATTTTCAATGATAACAGAAATATTGTCGATAAAGTTTCGCGAAATAACGATCAAACGATGTCATCTGTATATATATATATATATAATACGAGTTTAATAATAATATACGTGACCTGGGTGTCGTGGTGATCGTCAGGGACGGCGAGGAAAAACACGTCATGTATATTGAAAAGTTTTCCGCGGTATAGACGTCGATCAAATGCAAAAGTTTCGACTGGTTTCGTACGGGTCTGTTGAGCGGGGTTGTCACTCACGTTATATACAGTATACATAGACTTAAACGGTTGAGGAGAATATTATTCCGAGTGATGCGACCTCTGGACCGCGTATATTATATTTGTATATACGTATACGATTTGTCGTACGACTATACTACAAATACCGACGACTGCCATGCCGTCGACACGCATATTATTCAAAGTCACAGAGTGGATGCCGCCGCGCGGGTAAAACGGGCAAAAGCATATTAATGAATAAAGTGTCATAACTCAAGTTCGGCTCGCCGCCGTCCGTGATAAATACGCCGACAATATAATAATATATATTTTATTCGTCGTCGTCGTCGTCGGGGTTGAATCGTTTACTTGTCACCGGCAGACGACCGACTGAGCACGAGGAAGCGAACATGTCTTTTATGATGCAATCTTTATTCACATTATTATAATAATAATATGCACGTCACGAAATACACTTCTGCGTAATATCATATTTATATTATACAATAGTGAATTATGCACGTATATTATTATCATTATTATTATTATTATTATTATCATTATTATTATTATTATTATTATTATTATTATTTTTATCTTCCGCAAATGCCCGAGTTCCGAACGACCGCATCGAATAATACGCGCGGTTCGTCGTTAAGTTTTTTCCGAGTCGTTTCTCGTATTCTAACTTTTTATACGTCGATATTTAATTTTTCCGCATATAAGAAAATAATAATAATACGTTTCGTTAAACTAAAAACGTATAATATCATCACAAATGTGTTATTTTACACAAATATATTTTAAATTAAATATATATTTTCGTAGACTATATTATAATAATAATTATAATAAACGCGAGAGTGTCGTTATACGCGGCGTCTTTTTTTTTCTCGTCCAAACTCATTATAAGACGCTATTAAAACACTTCACCGAAACATTTACATATTATATTGAACAAATATTTAAATTACAAACTGATGCGTATAGGTACGTGGCAACAGTCTAAAATATGTTCATGATGAAATAAAATATAATCATTTCGACTAGACAATCTGGGTGTACTCGCTTATGGTCATATATTATCCAAAGGGTGGTACGGAAGTCTTTGCCAAACTTTGTCATAACGTTCTGTATGTAATTTATTGCTGATTTTTTTCCCCTTTTAATATTAGAAACTTACTGTGCTAAATGATCTAAATACGTACACTGTATATTATATATATATATACGTAATTTTTTTCCCATGGACAATAATAAATAATAAATAACTTCTAAAATTTATAGAATAAAACTTCTATACGTGAAAAAATAAATTTTAAACAGACGTCTTTATTTGTTCTTTTTAATTATTCCGTTATAGAATTTGAAATTGCATTGACAAATAAACGTGCACAATATTATTGTATAAATACATAAAGCAATAATAAATACAATTTTTAATATAATCGAATACATGCAAGTATTTAGTATTATAATATATTAATAATACGTGGACGTACATTGCGTTCAGATTTAATTCTGCTTTATTCAACAATCAATTATTTATAATATATTGTGTGAACGTAATCTGATTTCACGCGAAAAACATAAACGAATAATTTTTATATAGAATTCGATTTTCAAATACTATACCTATATAATATTATACTCGTATACCATGACAGTATTGTACGTTTGTAGCAGCCATACCATAATACGTATAATTGGCACATAATTATCGTATATTATTATCGTAGGTACATTAATATACAGAGTGATCACGTAAAATCGTAATACGAAAAATACATTTATCCACACAGTGGCGCAATTACAGAACCGAAATTTTTGAGGCTGAGGGTATAAATATAAATACATAATAATATTATATATATATTTTTAATTGTATTTAGTGTGTTCTTAAAATTGTTTGGGGGCTATTTTTAAAATTAGGGGACGAAGCCCCCTTGGTAGTTGGATACGCCACTACTCGTACGTCAAATGCTAAGTGTATATTATTATTATTATTATTATTATTATTATTATTATTATTATTATTATTATTATTATTATTATTATTATTATTATTATTATTATTATTATTATAAGTCGCGTGTGCAAGACGATTTACCATTAATAACGAGGAGCGGTTGTCAGCTACACACCGGTAATTATTGTAAAGGTTGTTGTCGGGGTCGGGGCGAAGTTAGTGTCGACGACGGGTCTCACGTCTGCGATGTGAGCCAACCAACCAACCAACTAATTTGTCGTCGGGTTAAACTATTACGTTTAAGATTAATAATATATTATAATACAACTACTTATAAATTTTCGATGTAATAATAATAGTGATACTATAATATTAGATCACAAAGACATGCGAAACGATAACGTACATAGTTATGTAATTATGTATGATATCAATATATCATATTATAGCACAGATTATTTCTTTTGAAGTTTTAAAGAATTTTTTGTGTTTGATAATATTCCCTTAATTTTTCATAAACGATTTTCACCGCGACAGTATTTTCAAGTTTGATATGATTATAAATAATTTAATTATTCAAATTGAACTTAATCATCTTTCTTCTTATAATAGTATATAAAATACCTATACATATTATTATTATTCATTATAAATATTTACACCAAAGCGTGAATCGTGTTTTTAAAAAGTAAGTATAATGAACATATTGTATAATATGTATTCAAAAATCAAAAGATGTTATATTATTTTGTTGGATGATAAATGGAACGTATACTACTAAAGTTGTTTTTTTTTAATTTTAAAATACTTTTATAAAGATCCAGATGAATGATTTGAAAATATTTTTCGAGAGTAGTTTTCGAAAGAAAATGAAACCAAACATTTTTTTTTTTTTTTTTTTTAAAAACTAGGTAGAATTATTTATATAAATCCTATATTTTACTTTTTTCGTTATATATGTACCATAATTGGTTAGCTGATAAAACGCGTTATTTATAATGCATACAAGCGTGCTTTAATTAATTAACTGTCCCACTGTTTTCCAGTATAATGAAAAGCTTCTCGTCGTCCAAAGTTAAGTAATTAACAAACGTATCCTGGTTCATTAGTCAAATAAACTTGACATCTGTACATTTCACGTGCGCGGTTATACACATATTTTTTTATATTATTTTAAAATATAATATAATTTATTTCAAATGTCCGATAAACGTCGTGGATTTCATAATTCGTTTATCTATAAACTATTGTACAATTAATATTCATTTTATCTAATCTGTTTCGTCGTATGAAAAAAGTTAATAATTAATACTTCAAAATAAATTGTATAATGTACTCGTATTAATTATTATACTATTATTATTGTACTAATATTATTATATAAATATACGAACTCTTCCTATGGATTATGCTTATTTCTTTATCAGTCATTGTATGTTAAATGACATGTCAAATATTGATTTTCTTCATTATGACATTGTTATCACTTTATTTATTCTGTATTATTTATTGTTTATGATCAACAAACAAATAATATTTTTATTGAAGTAGACATAATATATTACATATAAAAATATTTAATTTCGACCTTTAAGTTATGAGGTGTACACTTTTTTCAAAAAATACACAGTAATATCCGTTGTTAAATTCTACAGATATTTAATAAATTAATAAAAATCAGTTTTTCTAATTTGATTAATAAAAGTTTTTCGCAAGATGGATTTTAATATATAATTATTGTAACTTTTTATACATGAACTTATTTTATTATTTTTTCTTTTTTCGAACAGAATAAAAACGAACATTATTTGGATTATGAAATGTAATAAACTATTAAATATTTTAAAGGCATATAAAATATTTCAAATTTTTTAAATAATTACTTGAGTTTATTTTAGGAAACTATTGATTTTTTCTTATATTACTCCATAAACATTTTTATACGTATATAATAAGAAAAACGACAAAATACAATAAAAATAATAATTTCACAATATACTTATTATTCCTATAAATAATTTATTATATTAATATATTCTACCTATAATGATATTAAATAAAATATAATCAATTATTGTAAGGTAGTACAATATAATAAATTAATTTTGAAAAACACTACAACTATATTTTTAAATTTTATAATATTTAATTTATTAGTCTTCTAAAAACGTTATTATAGTATAATATAAAATAATTTTAGATTTTGAGCGAAGCGAAGAATGTAGTGGTTTTAAATTGATGTATCTTTTTTCTTTTCTTTTGTTTTTATGTCTGAAGACACTTTTTCGACCCTAAATAATACTCTGATTTTCACGTATAGCATTTTTTTCCGCCAGGAAAGTCGTTGTAGTTGATACTTTACTTAGGTCATTTTTGAAATTCACAAAATTAACCCTATGCGATAGGAAAAACTACCAAAAATAACATACATAAGGAATTTTTCTAGAAAACAGAAATTTCAACGAATTCAATTTCAAGAATTAATATTATTAATAATATTAATTTTCGATAACTCAGTCAGTATTGAACTTGAAGACTTTAAAAGTATATTATATGTTCATAGAGGTACTATATATATATACGTGATAAAATTTTGGAACAATTACGTTATTTTTATACAAAATATAGTAGGTATTTTGAATATTTCCTAAAATTATCGTTTTTATCTATATAATGTTTAATAAAATTAACACTTTTGGGTTTTTAGGTCTGAGAATTTTTTTGAAGCATCCTTATACATTGTTTGACATGTTACTAAAATATTAGAAAAATATTAAATCTCAGTTTTTTTTTATAGGTGTTAAATTGAGATTTTAATCAAATCTATATTTATAATATTTATGGATTTTATTTTATTTTATGGATTCTTCATATTATTTCTTAATATTTTTACAACAATGCCAAATTAAATTCACAAACAAATTTGAAAGATTATATTATAGCTCAAATACATAATTTTTATTGAGTTTAACTCACTTCCAAATTATTGTGAATAATATTATAATTACAATTTTTCTTCTTTTTATAGCTTTTTAAAATATAAAAAAAAGACCCAATACTGCTGTGGAAGGGATACAGTATACAGATTATTACCAACCAATATTATAAGGATTTACTAGGCGGTACGGCGGAAAGATATACTCCAATCGTGGACACACAGAAGAGAGAATATCCACGAACATAATTAACGCGTAATGACGAGCTGTGATTGGATGATCAATCAAAGAAGCTCGTCATATTAAAAAAAAATAGCATAAAAGGCGAACGACCGACCGAAATAATTCATTCCAGTCACAGCAACAGTCAAGTCAACATCTTCAAGACTCCGGACTCAAGATTTCGGAAACAAGAACGAGCTATACGAACATTCAGTCTTTAACATTTCTTCACACAGTCAACTAATATACAAAACTGGATCGAATATCACTGAACCCGTAGCCTTCGAGCTGAATAGCCAAATACCACGACGAACGAGCTCCGATGACCGCCGTCAACGTACGATCATCGCCTAGCACGGTCCGCTGTCTCACCTCACCGAGTGTGTGTGTAAGTTGAGACACAGTACGCATTACGCACGGTAATGTGCACGATTCAGACTAACGAAAGACTCGTACCCGAGGATCGACCACTACAGATTAGCCGAGTAGGGAGTAGACGCCGAAGGACCAATATACTCGATAACAGTAGACCTTTAGCTTCGTCCGCCAGTGCTTTTTAATTTTAACAGTATTCTTTGTAAATTAAAAATAATACCTAGTAAAAGTGTATAAAGACCAGCATGATACCGTAACAAATTGTATAATTATTTAATGATTTGGATAGTGAAACTTACCATTAAGGTTAAATGAATTTAATTGGTTAAATTGAAACCAAAGTTTCAAGGTGTAAATAAAGATAGTGTTAATTATGATTAAAATTTAAATGTAATGATAAATAATTGCGTTGAAAAAACAATTTTGGAGACTCGTTAAGGCATTTAATTGTGTAATTAATTTAAATGTACCTATGTGATAAAATTTTGGAACTCTTACGTTGAAATCTAAATGTAAATGAGTATTTATTAGTAAAACGTATATTTTTAATAATATTGTAAACATGTTGATCCATAATTCCATACAATATATTATTCGAACGAACTTCGCTCAGATCGTTTTTTTTTAATTTTTAATTTTACCAAAAGTAAAAAAAATTCTTCTTTATTAATTGTGCGAAGGGTATTTTAATTTATCAATATGAAATAATTTTAAATATTTTATTTCATATATTTTAAATATAATACAATATCGATTATTATTATAAAAATATTGTCTGTAATATATTAAATTCATAAAATCTAGTCGTATACATGTAATGAAAATGATTCATTCTAAATAATAAATATCACGTATATTTACAATTTCTTATTATAATCATAACGATAATGAAATTTTATATAAATATATGATTTTGTCGATAAAATAATATTAATTCAAACTAAGAAATTAAAATTGTATATACAAGTTGTTAACCTCATAATAATATAATAATATAAAAGTTGAAGTGCCAAGAATCATTACTTATTGTCTCATATTTGTTTAAGATACTCGTTTAATATATATTACGATTGTTGTATAAAGTAATATAAATAATTAACGCTCCTATAATCTAACATTATTTATATAAAATATATTATAAAAAAATAAAATACGCGACAAAAGAGAAAAGTTAAAACGTAATATTTTTGAAACCATCATCAATATGACAGAAATTATAAGTTTACTTAAATTTAAGACTGCGTGCAACACGCTATTTGCTGCACAGTCCGTATTAATAGTTATTCGCTTAAATTTAAATTTAAACTCTATTCTACGAGAGAATACGTTGGTTTCGATTTTTCCCGTATACGACTCGGCTGAAATTCGAGAATTTCGCGGATACGAATAAGTCGGTCGTGCTAAATTCGGACCGACTTTCATCGCAGAGTTGTGCGCCAGTAGTGGCATGTTCTCTGGCGGAACACGACGTAAATCGAACAATTTCTTTTTCCACTATTACGTAATATCTATTATACAGGTACGGGGTAAAACGTTTTAAAAGGGAATTTAAAAAAAAATAAAACTGTCCGGATAGGTCTGTACAAAAATAAAAAAAAAAAAAAAAAAAAAATACATACATAATGATAATAAATCTTTTTAACGGTTTAAAAATGTAAAAAAAAAAAAAAAAGAAAAAAACCAGTGTGCGGTAAACGATTTATAAACTTTGAACGTGGTTGTGCACGACGCCGTGTGTAAATAGATTTTCACGGGGACCGTGTGTGAACAAGATATTCCGTCGAGATATGAAACTTCCAACCGAACACCAATACACACACGTGAATGTGTATACACGTTACACACGTGGTGCTTATCGCTGTGAACTATAATCCTCCTAAATTTAATGTTTGGCGTGTGCCCTGGCTATTTATTATAATATCGTACACCACGAGTAACACAATATTATAATAATATAACGGTGTCGTATACTTATAATACGCATGCGCCAACGTGTATATTATAATATTAGTATATTAGTATTACCAAGTACGAGTTATAACTAAAACATTGTATACGTATACTGTGGTAAACTCAACACGAGAAATCTATATAAAACTGTACAATATTATACGGAATTAATAAACGAGTTTATAGGTAAAAGCGTTTCGTTAATTTCAATATTTCCACTTAAATTATATTATTTACGAGTAGTTTTTCACGCGTAAAAATGAAATCTTAACAATAATTATTATTCTTCGGATAAGATGCGGTGATTTTGAACGACTTTTTTTTCACTTCCTCTTTTATTTGAGTAAATTCAACAGATAAACGTATTATACGAATTAAAGATATCTACTTTCAATTAAACTCCGATCGAAGTTCATATTCATATCGGTAGAAAAAACGATCGAATCATAGAATATAAAGTATTGACTTCAATCATTTTTCTATACTTATTTCCAAAATCTACTCGATTAAAATCTAATTTAACTTCCTCAACGTTGAATACCTATATATTATATGGTATTATTATTTAATAGTAGTGTGGAAATAATAATGGTAAAAACTGTACATTCGAAATGTATGTGTTGTTCTGGGGGGAAAAAAATATATACATCGATAAGTTCAGTCGGAAGATTGAGTGCATATTTCGCCTGCGGGGTACTTTCTGTAGTTGGCACAAACATGAAATGACCATTAAAAAAAAAAAAGAAATAACACCATTGTGACGTGAAAACATACGCTTTTATCATACAAAGAGCCTTTATTTTATTGTGACGAGCGAGTAAAAAGACGAAGAAAATAATAATTAGAATTTAGTTTGATGATCAAAAACAATACATACGTTTCATTTAATATGCGATATTGCGATATTACAAAATGTACACGGTATTTATTAGAATTTTTAAATATATTATTTATATTTTTTGTAGACTTTAATATTTTCTATTAATTATTATTAATTAATTATTGCAAACTCGATTATTATTATTATTATTACGCATATTCGAAATCTTTGCGACAATGCGTTTTTTACACCATAAAATAGTGTTTTTGTTTTAATTTTTCTAGTTTAAAACACAAAACTCCGGAGTGAATTTACAATTTTAAACTTGATAAACCTTAATGTTATTCTAGCACATATCAAAACCTCGTGTTATATGTTATATTGCGTTGCCCACGTGACAGTCGGAAAACTTTTCGTAAAACCGCAAGTCAATCTGAGGGCGAGACGCGTACGGTTTTTTTTTCTTTTTTCATTATTTAGTGTCATACGCATTCGATCCCACGAGAACGATAATCGCGAATGCGTGCGTATGATAATATTATAATAACGTATAAATTCGTGTTTTGAACTAGCGGCGGGACGAACGGAACAGAGTCGCTTAAAATGTAGAGGAGGGAAAAAGCGCAATATAATTTGCCGCGAAGTCAAAACGAACGAAATTATCTTCGAATACTTTCTAAGCACTTCGGCGGTGCCTCCCTTTTCTTCTCTTTCCATCTACACCTTTGCACCCACCATATAATACGTATACATTATGTGTTTTATTCATAGATATTTATAATATTATATAAAGTATGTAGGGAGTTGTAACGACTTTTGAAACTTCGAATCGTTTCTGTCATGCACAACGCCAAACTGTTTAAATTCTCACGGTCGTACGCTCGTGCCTGGTTCTCTGCCGATCCAAAGAAATACGCGACTGCAAAATTTCATAATATAATATAACGATTTTATTTCTTCTATTCCCATCTCTTAACACAATATTATCGTCTATTATTACAATCATAATACGTATTCCCGTAACGAAATTTAATTTCATCCTGCAATTTATCCGGAAACGGTGTTTTATGCCTTATGTGTGTGTGTGTGTGTGTGTGTGTGTGTGTGTGTGAATTGTATTTTCCGGTCTGTCCGCAATTATACGGTACGCCCGTTGCGGCCGAATGACGGCGGCGGCGGTAACGTTTAAAGAATACAGGTCGCGGCAGTAAAAAAAGAATTATGATTTTATTATACCGTCTTCGGTGCCCGAGCTCGACTGCGTACATACAATATGCATGAAATTGCGGTTTTACCGGAATGCTCTCGTATATACGCGTATACTGTATACACACGGCCGCTAATAGAAAAGAAAACGAGCCGTGCGGTTGAAAAAGGCGCGAACAAATGAATAATAAAAAGGTATTATACTTTGGAAAGGCACGGTGAATAATGATGTCTGATATCTCGTTTCTGGGGGACTTCGGATCTGAGCGATGGGAACGAGCCTTTTTTCCGAATCGAATTCCTTCATATCGACCGAACTTAAATTCGCGTATCTCTTTTTTCTTATTTGTTTATTATTAGTATACGCCCAAATATTATTATAAATTTATAATATTTTATCACTTGTCGCGCGAGACGAGGAAATCGCATCGTTCATAATAATAATAATTATAATAATTATTCCTACTATTATAATATTACGAATATATTGTATGGAAATGAGAGAATTTCTTAAATTTTTAAATAAATTTAAAAAAATTATTAATTACTATTTGAAAATAATAAGTCCTGTTTTTTGATTCGAGTATAATAATTATATAGACTATTGTATTATCCATTTACTCGACAACAGCAGTATATTATGACGTATTCCTATTATATTATGCATTTAGGTTTCTTTGAAAACAAAAAAAAAAATCATAATTATTAACTATTATAATATTATTGTGTACTTTTATATTCTATACTCAATATTATTATACTTTTCAGTTTTCAACGATTAGTGAATAGCTATTTGAAACAACCGTCAGTCCCATATATATTATAATATCATTTATTACGTATAAATCACGTAAAATATAATATAATAATTTTCATATTATATTATTGCAATGATAATCATAATAATTTAAAAATCGTTCATTAAAAATAATATAATGAGGTAAATATTCATTTTATGATAATAATAATTCATTAAAATATATCGAAAGACGTAATTAATAATCTTAGATTAATAGATAATATTAATTGTAGGTAGTACGCATGATTTTTTCGTATTTTTATTTTTATTTTTGAACATAATATATGTATATTATTTTCATCAATAAACTGAAGAACTATCATTTATACAGAGCGTTGTCGTTTTCGTATAACATAACGTAATTATATTATTCCGATCACTCTGTATGGCTGTGTATAATATAATGATGTTTAAAATAAAAATGGAATAATATTAATAAATAAAGTTCAAACCGCAAACATGCCAGTTGAATATATTTATAACAATTTTTACGTCATAATTACCCAGTGTTTGTCCCAAAACGGTTCTTGCATCTTCTCCTACGCATGCGCTGCGAGCATCAAAGGGATTAGTAAACTGAACGAAAGCAAATCCTTTGTGCATCGATATACCTGGAACACAAATAATAAAAGCGTATTACCTTATGGGCAACAGTACACGTGTATTTATCGCTTTTTGACAGAAACATAAATCTTTCGTTCGATTATTATTACTAATTATATAGTATACATAATTGTATTATTTATAACTATCAATGAAATATTAAGACATATTAAAATATTTAAAATGATATTAGACGTACCAAAATATAATTTAATTATAAATCAAGTGCAATTAATAACATCAGCGTTGTTTCTCTGCTGACAGCGTATATGATATTATGTACGATAAATGTACGTGTATCCTGCTGTAGCAAACATAATTTTTCAAAAGGAAACTGTATTATACGTGAAAGTTACCACGAAAACAATAATCGAGAAATTAAATTCTAATTATTTATATAAAAATCGAGGTTTTCATTGGAGTTAGTTGTTTTTTTTTAGAATTGCGATTACATTATAATATCGTTATGAAAATACTATTTTTTAATAATATTATCTAAAGTCAAATGCATTCGAATTATTAAAAATGTGTATTTAACCTTTCACCTTTGGGAGTTAATGTAGAAAAAATGCAGCGAGGACGGCGAATTCGTAAAATAACTATCTGCGCGAAACGTATACGTGATTTAGTAAAAAATTAAAACAATATAATATAATATGCAAATTAAAAAATACATAATGTTTCGTTTATTAAATACAACGTGTTTGGCGCTATACTTTTGTTTACGCTTAAATTCATCAATTTGGTAAAAATAATAAAATAACTCGATTTTATTATCAACAGTATATTATCAACACAAATATCCAACGTGAAGCTGAACATTGTTAAAATATTCTGAAATTATATGACGCCTGAAGGGACATTGGTATATAGTGGAAAAGAACAAATAGCTGATTCGTACGGCGAACCTGGGTGGGCGATGGCCGCCGGAGGGTATATATAATATTATAACCAAAGAACGTGCATTTGAAACGGGTACAAAGAGTATATATTGTATAAAAAGAAAAAAAAAATAATAATAAATTGTATGTTGATACTAAAGACTTCTAGGGAATTACATTTTGGTTTCTGACATAAAAAAAAAAAATAATAATAATAACTTTTTGTTGGTGTTGACGTGTTATGCCTGTCACCAAGTATAGGTACAATGTAGCTTAATATACTACTACTATATATATTATAATATTATATTCTTTGATCTTTGGTTTCATTAACAGTACTTTTATATATCTGATCTGTGTATGTGTGCGCACAAGTAAAAATTAAAATACATAATATTGTAATTTTTTTTGTTTTTAACCAAATTTAAGTATTATACAATTTCAGTTGATTAAATTTTCATGCGTTACAAAAATGCTGTCCATGTATACCCATATAATATATAGCGTTTTCTTCATTATTTTTGTAACATAATCATCTGATCGCTCTGCATATAAATACATTTTAAAATTAAATGACTTTACACAGCGTATTCGAGTAAATTATAATGCATAAATAGTGTCCCACTACCTATACTCAATACTATGTTAATCTAATTAAAATATTATACCAACGTGAATGTAATATAGGTAGCAAGAGAATAATTAAGAGAATAAATTTGATTATGAGACTATACGTATGCACATTTTACAACGCACATACGAGTACGTACCTACATATTTTCAGACGTAATAATATTATACCGGGTGTCCCCCCGGGTTTGTGTCTGTCAATAACTTTTGATCTATTACATGATATATTATTATCTGATTTTTGCAATCTATTTATCCATAAAGAAATCGAATTTTATGCTATTAAATTGCTTTTTTTTAATTGGAAATTAAACCAAATACAAATTTGGTTTTCGTATTCATTCATATTTTTAACGATAGCCAAAATTTAATTGAAATAATAAACAGTCCGAATCTAAAAAAAAATTAAATTAAACGATTGACGAACTTTACGTTCCATTATAGCGATATCATTTTCGACTAATAATAATTATTAGGAATTATTCGATCGATTAAATTTTATATTACGTAGGTATATTATTATTATTATTATTATTATTATAAATTTATTTTATAATCTGTGAACAAAATATTGTTATATTATTATAGTTGATATTGTAATTTAAATTAAACGTATAAAACAATTAAACAATAAATTAATTATATTGAGAAGTATTTATATAAAAATTAATTATTATAATACATTAAAATTACGAGTATTATAAAGAAAATAACTAATAAGTTTCTAAATTAACGGTAAAACTTAAAAATAATGTTTAATAAACGTTTAAAGAATTAATATTTTCATTTAATCACCAATTATTGGTTTAAAGAAGGATTTATAATTTTTAGGGGGAAAAAAATATAGGATATTAAAATAACGTAGTACAGAGTAAATGCGTTAGTGTTCGTTAATTAAATTTTTATAATGTAATTAAAATTACAGCACTTTTCTTTCGTAATTAATTTTTGAATTATATTAAATTCGTAATTTTAACAAGTGACAGTTCATCTTTAAGTTGTCTTGTATATAATTTTCTGTCTTCCTGTCCGAATAATTAATATATGAAAAACTGAGAGGCATTATAATAATTGTATTATTTAAATTTTGAATGCTATAAACAGTTTTATTAATAATAATTTTATTTTCATAATTATCATAAAAAATATAAGAAAAATTAAAAAGGAATATTGCCAATAATTAAAAAATGAGCAACGTAAAAATACATAGTATAAGGCATAAGTCATAAATTCATAATAATAGGAATATAAAATTATATATATTTATTTTTAGAGATAAATACACCGTATAGAAACCGCCGAATGAATAATATTATTATTATATTATATATTTTATTAACGCGTCAAGTATCGATTAGTATAATAATAATATTATCCATTTTTACAAAAATGTATAAAAATAATAAATTTTATTTATCTTAAAATATTACATAAACAATATTATTTAATTAAGTACGTTTTATTTCCAAATAATATAAAATGATAATAATTATTAGTAGTCTCATTAAAAAAAAAAAAAAAAAATATTGATAAATGATAATCAATATTCTGTTACACTAATTAAAATGTTAGTTACAAGCGAAAATAATGAAAATATCAAATTCAATTGTATTTCAATATTTAATTATTGAAAAAATCATATTATAATATTAGCTGTAGACGTTTTATATAATTTATAGTTTTATAACGCGGGTTCATTGAAGTCTTACAGATGCATGGAAAAACGAGGAACAATACTATCACATTGTTAATATTATCGTGTTATGGCCATAATTTAATTTCGTTATAATATTTCCATCGTCCTATAATAATAATAATACGCCTATGAAATATAATATAATATTTAAAACAATCGCATACAATATTGTGACCTGTCTATACGTTCATTTGAGACTTTCGCGTATATTTAATGGCATTATAATTTTATAAGTATTCTCTTGTTGGGGTACAATTACAATACGTTAAAAGTTAAATTATTATAATTTATAATCTCTAGGTACCTACTTATTGAATTCGTCTTACACATAACTACATAAGTATATATCACGTCGCATAATAGTTCGGTATATACCGCGTATACCATATTTTATTATTCACAGAGCGATTATAGGGCAATATTATATTTTTGGAACACGTGTGAAAATTTCTAGAAAAGTTCAATTTTCCGGAGAGTAAAATTTAATCTGTATGCAATATTTATAAGACTGATGATTTATATTTTATCAGCGAAGTCCACTTGTTTCATGTTTGTACTCTTTATGGAAACGAAATAATAAAATTCTTCTTTACATCATTTTCGAGATAACTACGTGTATTAACATTTGCGTTACTGACTAAATAATCAAGTACGGCACACTTTTCTTCACTTCCCGTCCCGTACAAATTTCAATGTACCATTTCATTCTAAAAACCCTTTGTAATTTTTGGACATCAGGACATGTGACATTATAACTATATGAATGAACCTTTATAGAATACTATGATGGTCCCCATTGTTGTTTATAAAATTATATTTTAAACCATTCTACGCACTCGTGTTTGGATAAAATAATTTACTATAATATTATTATATTACTAACATTTGAAAAGAAAATTAATTCCAATCTGTAAACATGAATATCGTAAAAAAAATATTAAAGTAATCGAAAATCGAATTTCGTGTGTTCGTGAAGTAAATGTGGATAGTAACCTTTTCTTCAGTAATATAATATTAATAATATTATTATTATGGTAAAACGATATTAAATTATATAATAATGTGTCCGGTACGTTGGCAACACCGATAATAACACGAACTAGTGTTGAATTTATAGTAGTAGACAGTAGTAGTTGCTGCTCTACGTAGTGTACGTGTTGAGCACTTATCTATATCGTAATATCTACGTGCGTGATAAAATGATAACGTGATGTTTTCTTCGTTATTATCTTGTGATAGGTAATAATATTATTTGGTTAAATTTTGTTATTCGATATATTATTATTATTATTATTATTATTATTTCTTACGTTCGTTTTTATTTTAGTTTTGAAGTGTAATTTTTTAATACTCGTAGATGTGTATTAGTACAACGTTACGTAATCGTTTATTCATTTCTATCCAACAACAGGATTGTTGTAAATTCGTTCCTACGTCATTACGATGCAGGTAGGTAAATATAATTTTGATTTTTGATAATACCTAATAAGATTGATGGAAATTTAATCGCCGAGGGAAACGTTAAATTAATCATTGACAATTAATCGTTATTTAAATTTTAAATACCTATTGTACACAATAAGACAAGCCCAACGCAGATGAATATTTAGAGACGACTCGTTCAATTTTCTTGTAATAATCAAATGTAAATTTTAATATTATTAAAACGAAAACTAATCATTTTGTTAACACTGTAATAGCATAAATTATAATATTTTAAAGAGATTTTATATAATAATATTTTGTTAAATTAATTTATGTATAATGACATTATAGACGGGTATGTTAGATCGACTGCAATAACATAAATAATAATATTTTAATGTCGTGTTATAAAATGTCCGCGTGTAATCGGCTCGATATAATTTATTAAACATTTAAAACGAAAATTACGATGTTCACGTTACCTATAGGTAATTGTCCATATATCGACTGTCAATGTTATTAAAAAATTAATTTTGATAACACATTTATACGTAATATTATTACAGGTACGTCGTAATATTACAATATTATTATATTTATCTGTTCGTCTAGCCGAAACAAAAAAATTTCTACCTAATTATACATAATAAAAATAATATTACGATTAATTTTGATTGATATTATTTTTATACATTTCGGATGACGCTATTGCGTGTGGTTTTGTTTTTAAATACTTAAAAAACTACTAGTTAGACCTAAATTCGTATAACAATCTTCATTTTGTCGTATGCGTTTCATTCAAATGTAACCGATTAATAATTACACGTCAACATGTCGAACACAATATATTGAGCATAAAATATTTATTATATTAATATGAGATAATGTTATATTTTTTAATAAATGTTTAATTTGGAGTTATATTTCATTCAGACATTCAGTAAAAGTTTAAATATTATGATTTAATGATGATAATAATACGAGCGATTTGTTTACTTATTATTGCAAACGAATAACACGCCAAGAGAAAACAAGTCGTGCAGGCTTATTCTTTTTTGCGTGTTCAAGACGCATCTTTTAAAATATGTAAAAAAAACGCTGTTGGCAAATGTATATTTTATTGCTTTTGACATTTCCATTTTTGCTTTACACTGTCTTCTGTTGGTTAATGCGACATATCAAAACTTATAAACTTTTTACAATGTTAGAATTTCAAATCAAAATTTATATATTTATTTAAATATTAAATTAAATGACTATAGCTTCATACACGTTTCTTTTTATTATTATTTTTATCGTAGTATGTTATTTTAATTTTCACCTACTTAAAAATTAATTAGGTAAATATTAAACTTTATTTTTTTAGACAGATTTGGTCAGAAATGAATTTAATAGAAATGCAATATTGAGTTAATAATAAAAATATATATTGTCAGAAGTAGCGTATAATATTATTCATTTATTAAATTATTAATGTTTTAAAAATAAACGTTTCGTAAATACATAAATGTCTTCATATTCATTTGTATTAAAAACTATTTTATTTAATACGTATATTAGTTAATTAATTTTTTTAATAATTTAGTTTTTAACCTAAAATTATATATTTTTTTTTTATTTCAAATATATTTAGAATCCAATGTCGTTGGTCGTGAGACGTTATTTACAACGCCGTTGTGTACGTTATGCATCAAGTATATCAAGTTTCGAATGGGAAGACGCGCTGAACCTTGATCATAATTTAACACCCGAAGAGCGACAGTTAAAATCTTCGTTCAGAGATTTCTGTCAAAAAGTTCTTATGCCTAGAATATTGAAATCCAATCGTAACGCCGTGTACGAAAAAGAAGTTTTAAAAGATATGGCTTCAATGGGTGCATTAGGATGTACTATTGGAGCTTATGGATGTGCCAATGTTTCACAGGTTGGATACGGGCTTATAGCTAGAGAAGTAGAAAGAGTAGACAGTGCATACAGGTTAATAAATAATTTCATTTTCGAAATTTTAATATTTATTATTAATTATAAATTATTAAATTTCATTATTTTAGATCAGCTTTAAGCGTTCAGTCGTCACTTGTAATGCACGCGATCAATGCATATGGCACAGACGAACAAAAGGAAAAATATCTTCCAAGTTTAGCTACTGCCGATTTAGTAGGAAGTTTTTGCCTAACAGAACCAAATGCCGGAAGTGATATAGGAAAAATGGAAAGCAAGGCTAAATATAATTCTGAAACTAAATCGTATATTTTAAACGGCGCTAAAACATGGATAACGAATGCTCCAGTAGCCGACGTATTCATAGTTTGGGCTAGATGTGATGATGGACGAGTAAGAGGATTTGTTGTAGAAAAAGGTACGCCAGGTCTTTCAACGGCTGTTATTCCTGGAAAATTATCGTTAAGAGCATCCAGTACTGGATCGGTATATATGGATAATTGCATAATTCCCGAAAATTGTCTTTTGCCTGGTGTCGTTGGAATGGGAGGTACGATTGGTTTATGAATATATATATACGAAATACTTTTTTTTTATTATGCTAAAGTAATTATTATTAATTAATTTTTTAACATCCGATTAGGACCTTTTGGATGTTTGAACCACGCCCGTTACGGAATTGCGTGGGGAGCTTTTGGAGCTGCTGAAGCATGTTTGTCAGTATCTAGATCATATTGTTTAGACCGTAAACAATTTGGAAAACCTTTAGCAGCCACGCAATTAATTCAAAAAAAGTACGCTGATATGGTCACTGAAATATCTATTGGTTTGCTGGCGTGTTTACAAGTGGGTAGGTTAAAGGAACAAGGATTGGCCACTCCAGAAATGATATCGTTGATCAAAAGAAACTCCACGGGTAAATCGTTAGAAATCGCCAGGTTAGCGAGAGATACACTTGGAGGTAATGGTATAAGTGACGAATATCATATAATTAGACATGTGATAAATTTGGAAACTGTCAACACTTATGAAGGAACATACGATATTCATGGCTTAATATTGGGTAGAGCAATTACCGGTATACAAGCGTTTTCATCGTAATCAATATCGATGGTTTGATTTGTGGGATCGGATACTTTCTAGGATTTATGAACAATATTGTCGTAAATCTTACAATATCGTTATGTTACCAAACTTAATAAATTATATACCTACTTGAAATACGTTAAAATATTGTAATAACATTTTTATAAATACATTAACATTAATATTTTATGTTTTTGGCGTTTTTGCCATATTATTTTGACTTTGCTTGAAAAATATACTATTACGTAATAATATATTATCCATATATTTATAAAGATTTAATTTATTGTATAGGTTTATAGCGCATAAGTATAATAATATGTAATTTTATATGACGTGTTTAAATTCCAATAATCCCTCGTGTATTATATATACCTACCTATTACGTGACTGTGGCAATATTAAAGGAGCGTAATATTTTTTACGGTTGCTGACAACTCACGATACTCAAATTAATAATTCTCTCCCTACATATTCTATGTACTATAGTTTTACAGGGACGACCGGTACCATGGCGTGTGCATGTGGTTCAGAAGTCTATGACGGAGGGATGGTTTTCCGCCCATACCTTTTTAGAAACGCTATGGGGATGTTAACAAGTTTTGTCGATCCATACATTCGAAATGAGCAGAAAGTGTAGCCCGATTGCGACCCTTAACGAATACATGAATTTCGTTTCGATTATCTCCTGTGCGTGAAATTGGTCTTTTGACGGTAACTTCAATGTTTAAAGTGCTACTTTATAATATAAATTGGCAAAATAACCATCTCCTTTGGCGGTGTTTTGTAATCAATATTGACTATATTATATATATACTAGATACGACGTACACTTGGATACTATTTTAGAATATTTTTCATATATTTATTATGTTATATAGAAAAAAGAAACGTGTAATCATCGATTTCAAAATCTTTTGAATCGTAATTACGGCGCATGAATTCAATGAAACCAGCGTAAAATTATATTATTTTTTTTAATTCTTAAAATTAAATTATATTATATGATAATAATTAATTAATAATATTATAACTAGGAAAATTAAAATATTATACGTTTAGCGACCATTGAATTTAGTCGAGATCATAGTCGAATGAATGCCTCATAAAATATAATGAATAAATGTTGTTCTTACAACTGATAAGTTCAGGAAGGACAGTGATTAATACGAATATTAGTAATTAACTATATTTTATATTATAGTAAGTATACACCTAATATTGATTAAAAATATTTTTGTCTGCGTTTTTCGGTCGACGGCGAATAATAATTAAATAAATCGATATAATAATAATAATAATAATAATAATAATAATAATAATAATAAAATTATCGTCATTTGTTATTAGCACAATAATTATAACATAATAAAACATCACTAGATATACACTATTATAGCTTATAGAAATACTATTCGTTATAATGCGGAGAACGGGCCGCGCGTTTTCACAGTTGCGGTTTGTGTGCGGAGGATTAGACGTAATATTATTATTATTAAATCGTTTGGCGTGACTGTGATGGGACATTATCTCGTGTGCCGCTATTTACAGCGGATTGGCCGGGCGGGATGCATTTATCGGACGCGACGTTTACACCATTGTGCACGCCGCGACCCGTCAAATCGTCACCCTTCCCTCGAATTATTTTAATTTAACGCCATTGTCGCGTCGCGTATTAACAAAACGATAGTAATGATAATATATAATATCAAGTAATAAATAATAATATTATTATTATTGTCGTTGTTGTTTCGACGTATAACTACATTATTATATCGGTATACGGCGGACAGTGGTCGAAATTGATGAAAATAAGTCGTTGATAATAGATGGCCAGATAATATTCGACCAAAGTTTAATGTTTAATTTTACGTTACGGACTCGTTGGTGATCATACCATTCATCCTTAAGTAATTTTTAAAAAAACTTAAAATTCAAATTTTACAAAAAAAAAAAAATATCGAATCTAATATGCTTCGTATATTGTATAGTTTACGTGTTATATGCGTATACGCGAAGAAAATTATCGATTTTAAAATGTAGGTACCTATATAAAATCTGAACGGGATGCGTTGTTATATGAACGTAATAATATAAGTGGAGGGATGGATGGCGTTGAATAAAAAATGTAAAGGGATGGCGTGTTATTCGGACGGGTATCGCTCGGTGAAGAGTAAGAGTGATAAACCGATGATGGTATAATATGGTAATAGTTTATTATACGATCGCGTAAATATTTAACAGTCGATCGGTGAGATTTTATGTTGGCCATTATCTAGACAAATAATTTTTCCCGATATTTTTTACAACATTAATAAATAATTCGATTAGTTTCGAAATCGATCTATACGATAATACATTATTATTACGTATATATAATAAATATTAATGCAATATCGTTTCATCATCCGTATAAAAAGAAAACTGGCAGATATTGCCGATTTCGTGCAATCCGCAGCCGACGTAGAAAAAAATTCGGATAGAACTATTGAACGTATAAAAATGTATTTTTATTTTAAGTTTTAATTATTTAATATTTAAATATTAATTATTCAATATTATTTTAATATTGGTTCCGACGTGTTTAATTTTAATCATTTGAATTATTGGCTGATAAAATATTGACATTTTAAGTAAATATTATAATATATAATTCACGATAAAAATAATTATACCATAATGTATCGTCGCGAAGATTTTTCCTCTTGTAGTTACTCTATGTCTATACCACGGTTATCTACGTACATAGACAACCGTGGTCTATACTAACTAAGAAGATAGACATCGTTATTTTTATTTTATCTATATACGGTTTACATTATGCAAATATTTATTTTTTGCCGAGGATCCGGTCCGTATTATTGGAAATAATATTTTGTCCTACGTTTATGAAGTGATGGCGAGTGGCGGTCCGGGTTCAGCACCGTCGCGCGTCGATTTGATCGCGAATGCCCGTTCCGCTCATTTTCTATATACATCGCACGTCATCGCGCACCGCACCCGTCGGCGTCACGCGTGAACGCCGTCACGTAAATTCCGATTGTCAAAACTTTAGAGCCCCAAGAATTCCGCGCCATTATACGACGAACTGCTCTAGAAATTATCTATATTATAATATAGTATTATATTATTCCTGTAACGCGAGTATGTTTAACTATATATACTATAGAATGCACGACGTTTTTCCACTTTAAATAAAATAATAAATCAATATTTTGGATTACATATTTTAAGTATAGACGTATAGAATTTCGTTCTCTTTTTTTTTATATTTAAATAATATATTAGGTATATAATAAACTAATAAAAAAAAAAAAAACGAGACGCTTACGTATCGATCTTCAGAAATTATAATATTTTCGCAAAACATTCCTAAACGTGTCTTCGACGTTAGATTTAGAACTATATAATACGTTAGTTTGTTAAAAATTAAATTTAATACGAGGCGCAACGTGGATACATAAATTTCAAACAATACGTTATGTATTACTACTATAAAATTATATAAAAAAGCGAAGTTAAAAAAGTTAAACTAAAAAATGTTTAATATTATCACGATACGCGTCTTGTACACACATGCAATAATAATATTATATATATATAACCTTTCTGGTGTATAAACAGCAGTGTAAACTTGTAATATTACATTATCAGATAATAATAATATTGTTTATATTTGTGTATATCTTAGCTAATAAAAAAGGAAAATAATTTCACGTTTTTTCTTTAATTATACATGTGCGTAGGTATACGTTTGGGTACTACGTTTTTTAATAATATCCAATCGCTTCGAGATTACATTTTGACGCAATACACAACTTTAAACCATTATAACACTGCTATTAATAATATATTATTTGATCTGTTAATAAAATTAAGTGAAAACTGAAAAGTCAATCAATAACGTTAATAATAAAAATATATTATAGGTATATTATGTATTTATGTAGCTTTATGTGAAAAGTCGCGCGTAAAAAAGACTCATATATTATGTAAAAATCGATAATAATAAATGAATAACTTATTAGTACATACCCACTAAACGACCATATCGTTGGAACATTCTTTCGACGTCCGTTTTACTGCATTGAAATGTGTTGAGATTTCCCACGAATACGCGAGAGTTTACTGCCTGCGGATCTTGCGAGTTGGTCTGGTTGCCTACTTTGCTCATCTTCATGTCTGAGGAAAAAAAAAACAATTCACTATTACTATATAATAAATAAATATTTCAATATTCAATGTGCAGAAATTGGACAAGTCTAGTCTGAAATAAGTATTTAAATACAGAGTGATAAGTTGCTATTATGTAGTCTGGTATACTCGTATTATGTACTTTAAAGTTCAAATATTTGTTCCACTTCCACAGGTATGATTATAACTTTGTATAACGACTTATTTCATTGATATTTTATTGTAATTTTCAACGTCCATAGACGTATGGTACCTACCAATTGAACCAATATTTACAAATAGAGTAATATTTATTTGTATTTACAACATTCTCACTATATTTACACATTATAAAATATAAATTAAAAGTGAAATTACGAGTAAATCACATTTATCACAATTGACTGCAGTCAATATTGAAATAAATTTAATAATAAAGTAACTCGTAAGTATATAATATATGAAAATCTATACTCATACAAAATAATACAATGTTTGATATTACATTATTAAGTAATATGATTAACGCTGCATATTATATTCGTAAGATAAATGTCATTAAACGCCATTGTAAACATTCAAAGTACGAAAAGTAATGTTCCTAATCTAAAATATAAATGACATAATGTGTATTTTGTCGTCGACAAAAATTAATTTGATTTATACGACTAGAAAAATTTTATTAGAGTTATTATATTGTTGGTATATAAATATATCCCATGTCCAAAAAATCAAATATTACCTATATAAATTTCGCAAATCTAAAAACTTGAAATTCCTACAGAATTTTATAGAATATTCTTCAACGTAAAATTCATAAATTTTAATAATAGGCGTACAATAAAGTGAATTTTTTGTTTAAACTTGATAATATATTATAGTATAGATATTTAATTGTTTATAATTAAATATATTATGTTAGTACATACAGGGTGATCAAAAATTCCGAATAAAAAAATAGATGTGGATTTTTAACCACCTACTAGTACCATACCTACTAGTTTTGCACCAATATTTTTTTTTTTATCACCCTGTACTGTGTTATAATATAATATAATAACGTATCATATGCGAGTACTTTCTTCCTCGATGGAAAACCAAACAAATATAACACTGATATTATTATAATTTATTATATTTAGCTTATACTTGAGGGATGCTAATCCGTCGAGACAATGTAATTAACAAAGGCTTAACCCTTCCAGAAGGTTTTGCTTATACGTCCGATTTAACAGCTTCGGCATTGTATATATACACAGGGACTTGTTGTTCGTTGGAATACGCATAAGTATATTATTATTTCATGTACACCAACTTGACCATTAGCCACATCACAATTTTAGGGGTGAGAGAGGGTGTAGCGTCGTCATCCATGGCCGCGGCGCGTTAAACATTGACAGATTATATGTGCCGGGCGTCAATCGAACTTACCCCCAAGAGCGGATTTCTACGACGCGTGGGAGTGTAGTCGCACTGCTTATAAATAAGACAACAGCATCGACCAAGACCTTTTGTGACCGCTGGACACATTATTATTCAGAAACTACGTTAAAATCTTAATTCTTAATCGTTATCGATCATTTGTCAAGTTATATACCATCAAAAGCGAATTTTTTTTTTTTTTATGTATTATAATGTCTATATTCAGAAAATTATAAAATAGAAATTTATTAATTGAAAATCAATTAATCAATTAATTGAAAATGATTGAAAAGCGAATGAAAAATTTACCGTACCTATTCATATTTATTTTGCAGAATTAAAAAATAAATCATTTTTTGGATACAAATCACTATACGTATAATCAATAAGTACTTACATATTATTATTCATTTTTAGTTAAAATACAATCATTTAATTTTTAAATTATTAAGAATATGTGTGTAACAAAATTATATTTTAATAATTTTGTATACATTTATTTATATTAAATTACAATATTATTTATAATCTTAACATGATATATCAAAAAATGATAAACGTTTTACATTATTCTTTTAAATGTAACTTATAATATAGGTATGTCTATAATTAACTTAATCAAACATGTTTATTATTTTGATTACTATTTGTCACGAAATTGAATATCATATAATTATAAAAAAAAACAATTGTTTTAATATTCAAATAATTTATTAATACCTATAGTTACGTTCAATATTTAATACAATAATTAAATTAATATATTAATGGAATTGGTTTAGTGTTAAATGTGTTTGTTGTCAAATCGATCAGTATGACAACATATTATTATTATTAGTTTTTCGAATTTCGTTTTTTTTTTTTTTTTGAAATTGATTGTTATACCCCGTTTACTTAGTCATTTATCAATAGATGTCATTTTCAGAAACGTTTATATTGTTTTTTTTGTATTATTATTATTTAAACTGAAGTAGGTATCATGTCCGAAACAAGTAAAAGATAATATACAGAATATATAATATTGGAATTTTTGGAACCAACATAATGTTACAAATATTTTATCTCCCTAGCCTATAAAAATGTTGAGGCTAATGTTAATTTTTTAACTCCTTAAAACAATATAGTAAACAAAATGCTATTAAAGTCAATCAAATTTTATTTTATTATAATAATTTATTATTTAAAAAATATAGTATTTAATCATTAGTTATGTTTTTAAAATTTGCATGCTTATATTTGAAATATTAATATGTTTGTGAATGCGTTATATTATTTTGATAAAAACTAAAATAAAATTGAAGTGGTTTTTATGCAGAAATCATTTTTAAGTTTTAAAAAGTAGTTTAATTAAATATTGAAAACAACATTATAATAGATATAATAATTGAATAACTCTTAACTGGTATTTAGTAATTTACTAGCATTTTTTTTTTTTTTTTATCTTAGGAAGTTATGAAGTTATAATTAAAACCAATACTGAATACGCTATATTTAATATGAAAATAATATCGATTGTGAAAGTCAAAGTTGTTTAATTAATTTAATTTTTAACTCGTTATACTTAACATTTGTTAAAATTCATAAAACGTTATATTATGATTTTACCTTCGAGTGCATATATTTTACCACATAATTTTTCTAAATATTATTATCTTTATACTAAACAGTTTTTATAACTTTGTCCATTCTGTCCTTTCCCCAGAAACAGTTCAAATGCTTTAAACATATTTTCATTAAATTGTCAATTATATAATAATTTTAAATACAATTTATATTATTAATGAAACCTGTACAATTATTTGGTGTAATATATTGCTGGGGGGGGGGGACTGACAACACGAACTCCACGCAAACGGTTTTTCAAAAAACACAATATAACCAAATATATGGGGTTTTTTTTTATGTGTGTGTGTTTGTTTTTTACTGTGATAGCCGACTACGAGATAGGAAAGCGAGGAAATTAATTTTATAAAATTTCGTCTGATCCGCGGGTAAAATAATTGTTGTTGGGACGCGACAGTCGCCAAATTAAAATCTCGCGTGATTTACAGCGTTTAAACCGCGCATTCGTATTATGTATAATAACAATAATAATAGTAATATATTATAATACTCGTTTTGACGTGGTCGATTAACATGAGAATTTCGTAAAATATAAATAAATAAAAAAAAAAAATGCAATTTTTATATGGCTAAAATACAGTATTCTCGGGTACGCGAATACGTATACGTATGCGGTTTTTATTTTTCTACCATAGGTTCTGCGGAATGCGTTCGCCGCCCGCATAAAAATTACATCTTGGAACGCGGCTCCGTGCGAAAACTGTTCGGTCGCATTCCGTTTAAATTAAAACGCGAAGACTTATATTGCGTCAGATTCCCGGTCCCCGCACACGCTTCATATTATATACCTTAGATTTTATACCGCAATTTTCGACACGGTTTTTGCGCCTCCACGTACTCTATATAACTCGGTTGTAACCGCAATAATTACAATAACACAATATTTGTCCCTCAATATCAAGGGTCGAGTAAAAAATCGATAACTCTTGTCCATCATGTGTCTTATCTATCCGTGTGCACTTCCACATCACGGTACCTACATCTATACTTAAAATTTGTACCAGACAATATAGTGTTCTGATAAAATTATACGTCACAATATTATTATAATGTGCCAGAGTCAATCGACCCTCTTATGGCTCGACAATAATAATTATTATTGGTATATACGAGGGATTGGACGCGTAAGTCGAAAAACTAAAATCGTGTCAGGCAAATAGAAAAATCAACAAGTGCAAATATTATTATATTTTAAAATGGAATAAATTGTAAAGCACTATAATATTATAATGAATGTATAATGAATTAACTCGGCAGTTCCCAAATTCTACGAACCACTTGGAAGGGCCGCACGGAGTAAATATTATTTAATAACGAAATAGTTGGATCGAATAATGTTCAAATTAAATGATTCTCGATTTAATTAATATTATTCATGGCAGACGTAATAATATTGTTTTGATTAAAATGCATTTAAATTCAAACCGTTATTTTTCATATTTTTTTTTTTTTTTTTTTTTTTTTTTTTGGCTTAATATTTTGTAGGTATATACGAGTTTATAAAAAAAAAAAAAAAAAAAATGTCTAAATAAACGTCAAATTCAAAAGTAATATAATATAAATCACGCACTTTTTCGGCTAATTTTACGAAGACAAATATCGTGTTCGATAATTGTTTTTAATAAAAAGTTCTACGATATTAATTATAATGAGTAAATATTAAATAATTATTATTGCGTTTGTAAGAGAGAACTTACGAATATTGCTTTTATTTTAATAGGTATGTAATTTTAATCGGTCATATTTATTCATTTTAAAAATTCTGTTCTCACCTTATATAATTTTATAATTTGCATCTCGACATTAAAAATTAATGACAAACCTAACTGGACGTATATTTTATTATTACATTCATTTCTAATAGACGTTATCTGACATTTTAATTTATTTCATAGAGATTTTATAATCGCATTTAATTAAATGTCTACATCATATCTTTTTTTTTTTTTAACATTTTATCATGATGAGGTTTATATTGCCGTACTTTAACATTTCAAAAATTTGCAAGAGGTACCTATTTTATGAGTTTAAAGATAGAATTAATTGAATTAATCTGACAAAAAGTCTAACGTATAAATCGATTTATATAAATTATTTTTCTTTTCTATACAAATAATTTAAATTGGGTTTTCAAAAAAAATTTTTATGTAATTTAAATAAATTATACAATGAGGTTTAATAAATATAACTTATAATATATATATTTTTTTTTTACTCTGTCATAAATCCTTAAAATGTTCTGTTTTTTATGATGCTTTTAAAAAAATCTCTTTAGGTCTAATATAAATTTTAAAATGTTAAAACGATTATTTATTTTGTATTTCATTAAATTAATAATTATACTACAAGAGCAATCTATAAAATATTGGTATTAGCTATTAGATAGTATTTAAATGCATAAATAATATATTAATTTATAGTAGTTTTATTTCTCAAAGGTTATTTTTTTTTTTTATATATTAACCTACATTTCGTGAGAAACTTAATTTAGTATAAGAGAAAAGGTCGACATCAGACCTCAGTGATTACTACTGCATAATTCAAGTATCTAAGTTGGCCATTAAACAATAATAATATAATTTACTTTTGTCGGATAAATAGGTAAGTAAATTCAATAAACTTCTACCGTTTAATTTTATATTTATAATATCTTTCGGAAATAATGTAATAGACCAAATGATTTTTGTACAATTTGTCGTATATAATACAATTATTAGAATTTCTACTATGTTAGTATTTTATAGGTTGAAACATATAAGTTTAAATTTTTTCCACGAATCCTGTGATCTGTCTTTTTTAACTAGGTATACACTCATCTATAAAATTAATTAACACGTTATATTATAATAATTATTAGGTATAAGAAATGTTATAAAATTGAGTAACTACATTCAAAATTATTTTCATGGACGTCTAAAAAATATTTTTTTAAAAAAAAAAATATTAAAAACGTTATAATAATTATTAATTACTACCTGATAGCTAATTATTACAACTCATAGACAATATTATTATAATATTTTCATATTGAATGTTTGATTACGTACCTATAATTATTATATATGCGCTCAAACATGATATATATAAACGGACAAACAATAATTATTCTGAAACCATTTATTTTTTTATTATTAATTGCGTTCTTTCTTTGATTTTTAACGTACAACATAATAAAATTATTTTATTATAAATTTTCGTACGTTCACACAGAGATAACAAATATTTTCGTGTTCATCGGACGTAGTGTAAAACTATATTTTACTGTTACTCGCAATTTGCATTCGCCTATAATATTATTATATTTCATAATATCCAACAACATTTTAATTACAAGATATTAATAATATTATACTGTCGTATCTGTATATAATAATATAAAGTACATTATATACGTTTTGAAAAATCGATAATTACGTGTTCTGTCGACATGAATGTCTGTTTTGCTGTGGGGCTTCAACTGCTGTATACTCACCCCATAACCGACACTCCCTCGCATAAAAACATTTTTTACCATCCCCGTTCTTCAATATTATCATGATTATGTAATGTTGCAACAAATCCATCGCCTTTACCCTCGAGTATTTCTAACAATTATTATTCGATTTTTTTCCAAACTAATATCCGCCGGAATAAATTATATAAATTCCAATATAGAATAGCGTAGGGTACTAAATACATTTTTTTACAGGTATACTATAGTTTATATCTGTTATATTATATTACAATGTGCAATTTTATTAATAATTTACACAGTTAAGTGATTTACGTGCACCATTTTATTTCAGATTGTTGTTTTTAGCTTACTGTTACGATTTTAGTTGTACCTACTTAATACAATATGTTGTATAATAATATGGCATTTATAATTTTAACCAAAGTCTATATTTTAAATCGTAATTATAACGTAACAAATTAATATGTTAAATTTATATTTAATTTTATAAGCAACATCTAATATGTGTATGAAAAAATGGTTAATTATAATTGTACTGAACAAATAATTGTGACATTAATTAAAAATTAATATTAAAATATGTATATTTTATTAATTTAACTCAAGTTGAAGGATAATAAATAGTGATTAAAACATTGTAGTTCTTTACATATTGTATTATATTTTAACATTCGTTCGAATAAAAGCTTAGCATCGATATTTTTAACTTTAATAGATAAATAGTATAGAATGAAATATAGGTATATATATATTTTTTTTAAATTTAATGAACAACCCTTTAAATAATAATATTGTTCTTGTAAAAATATTGTAATCATTAATTCTCGAATCGCTAATGTAATAATCTACTTTATCCTTAATGATCACAAGGAAAGTATATTCCTATGTAAACGCAATTGCTTTGATATCAAACAATAATAATTATTATACGTTACACTATTTCCAGCCACTACCAAAGACTTTTTGCCTGCTCTGTGTTTCTCTCTCTCTCTTTCTCTCGTTTCTTCTTTCTCTCTCCATTCATATTCCTTTAACTTGTCAAAATTTAATTATACGCCCGTTTAATTAATAGCCGTCGATTCCTTTGAGCTAAAGGGCTTCAAAAGAAACGCCCTCTGGATAATTTGATTAAAGAGAAATGATAACAATAATAAAGACCCCGTCCAATACTTGACACCACCGTGAAATCGTTAATTGGTAGGAACTGTCGACGGCACTCGTCTTGTCTTTTTGCATGACGTCGTTAACATTTTTCCCGCGAAAATGTTATGTGAACAAGGGATAACAGACGCCTCGCCTTAACAAGATTAACGTTATATTTTTGATAAGGGTTTGAATTTTCAGTCATACCTAGCTCGCATGGAATGGGAAACGTGGTGATTAGGGGTAAGTTTAATTAGCGCCAGTCCATATATAATGCTTCCAAGTTCGGTCTAATTCCAAAAACCTTTTTACCATTATTATTACCACCTGACATTTTCGCGGCCTTTTGCAAACGCTATAAAACAACGGATATAATATCCGCTACCCCTATAATAATAATAATAATAATATGTTTACTATATTCTATAGTTGTACGACCCTGTGATATTATCAAGAGACTTAACTGAAGGTTACGGTTGCAACTTTACGCACATACGATATGATATAAACCACGGAAGAAAGCAAAACAAACATCACTTTAACCTCGGTCAAGTTCATGTAAATATCGTTGTTAAGATTATAATATTATAATATTTACTTGCTGGGGAGAATATACAATTTACCGTTATAATTTATAATATATCGTTAGGTTTAGGTGCATATAGTATATAAAATACGTACTTAATTCAACATATAATAATAATAATAAATATTGTACCTACTGCAGAATAATATATTTACAGCTCATGTATTATATTATTATTATAATATTATGTATTGTGTTATGCACTATTATATTAATATCTAGTTATTACTTATTACGAAATCAATAATTATTATTATTATTATTACGCACAGAATAATGTTATAGGTACTCCAGACAAACAGTCGGTGAAATCATTTCGTCATTGTCAGTTTATTATGCTCTTTCGTATAATGTCGAATTAATGGATATTATCCATTGTGATCAGTTCCCATAACGCATCATATTAATATATTTCTATATATTATGCGTATGTGTATGGACTATCGAATTTAAATAGTACCTATATTGCATTTACGTTCGATGAATCGGTAATCATATTATATACCATTGGCATTGTCTATGACCCTGTTCCTAGAATAAATTCCCAGGCATGCGTCGCAAAATAAATATCATTCAGAATCCAACTATCCAAGTAATTTGTGCCATTGCTCGTCCAACTTTATATTATTATTATTATGAATTATTATTATTATTATTATTATTATTATTATTATTATTATTATTATTATTATTATTATTATTGTGAGGTCGTGATTGCTTAGAAAACGGTACTTTTTAAACGATATTTCTTATCTCGTCCGGTTTTTATTAGCCCTCCCACCATAAACCTCTTAAAAATATGTTCTGATCAGTTAACGTATACGTTACAGTAGTTTTGTAATTACCCCGGCAATTAACCGAATCTCCGATTACGACTTTATAATACTTATCTCGATGAAAATATATTTTATAACTTTATCATCCGTAACATTATATACATAACAATGTAATAATAATAATAATAATAATAATAATAATATTATTGTAATTTATATCGTTATCCCATAATATTTTTATAAATTATAATATTATACACAATATTGCTAATCGACCGAGTTGCCGATTATCGATCGGTGGAGAGACGAAAATTATTATACTTATCTCTAAAGAGAAAAATAAAAATTTAAAGACGTCGTCGGCGACGGTGTTTTATTTTTTAACTTTATTTTATTCGGGGCGAAGAACAATATTATGTTCGTCTGTCCGTGACAGACGTCAAAATCGGCGGTCGCGTACAGAAAGCTTTTATTTTGAATACACATTTTTATGATTACCGAGGCGGTTGATTTTTCGTTGTTCTCGATGTCAAAAATCAAAATACCGTCAATATCGAGTTTCGCAACGGATTTTTTTTTTTTGTGCGTTATACGTATATAATATACGGGTTGAGTGTAAAAATATTTCAGTCCAAAACATATTTTTATTTTTACATAATATTTTCTGTTTCGTTTAAATAACTCCCAGAAAGATTTTTCGTAGAAACATTTTCATACTCGTATTTACCTTACATTATGAAAAATATTATCGTTAACATTTTATACGTACCTACAGAAAACGTCTTCACAAGTTTTCTAACGACGTATAATTTAATAAAATATTACGATGCGTATTGGTCGACTGTAAATGCGTGTGGTTCTTTTTAACACGATCGAATTCAAAGTAAATATGTAAATTATTACGATAAAACAAATTTAATGCGTTTACTGTAACATTCTGTATTATATTCGTCGAGCGCGTTATTCTAAATAATAGCAACTTGTACAAAAACATTATAACACGTGTCTACTCGAATGCAATTATTCATGGAGGATTGTACGTTTTTTCGCACTACGAACATATTTCATTGGTATTTATAACGAGTCATATTTATTGTGATTTTTTTTTTTTTTTATCTGTTGGCATACTATATAAGAATTATTTCCACACTGTTAGAAAATTGACAGTGATAACCAAATTAATCACCTTAAAAATCATGTACGGATAATAAGTTTTATTTAATGTATTTATAATATTATTTATTATTATAAAATAAAAAAAAAAGACCATTATTTAACGCAACAGTTCATTTGCATACCGTTATTTGATTAATAATGTTGGTTACGGGCAAAGTATACAATTTGGGCATTTTATATATTGTCCGGACATTTTATACAATATATTGGGGGTATATTGGGCAATATAGAAAACGGATGAGATGATTTAATGAATAATGATAAATCGTTAAAACATAGTTAAAATAAAGTCAAATTATTATCTGTCACTAGTTTGTTTGTTCTTATCGTATTTTTACAATGGGGATGTCTCACATATTATACGCGTGTACGTGACATAATATATTTCCTATAATTATATTTACTGATTTATAAGGTATATTATATGTAGTTGTAGTGCTTATCATGCAGTGCCACAATCGGCCTTTTACCTATTCTCAAAAATAAACTATTTAGTAACCGCGAATCGTATGTATAGTACAGGTTAATTGATTCGGTGCGTAACTAATTATTCGAATATGGAAAAGTTTAATGAAGATTTAAACAATTTATTAAAAAAAAAGGTTCAAATACTTCATTTTTTACCAAATTAAAATATGATCAATTTATAATAATTTGACTTTATTTTAACTATGTTTTACGATTTATCATTATTCATTAAATCATCTCATCCGTTTTCTATATTGCCCAATATACGAAGGGCATTGTATAAAATGTCCGGACAATGTATAAAATGCCCGGGCATTGTATAAAATGCTCAAATTGTATACTTTGCCCGTAACATATTATATATATATAAATAGAATAATAAAAAAATTATAATAATTTCAACGTAATTCCAATGTACGGACGTGCGATTTAAATAAAATTTATTTTTATAAATATGTTTTAGTTAATTGTCCGTTTTCGTGTTGATAATCATTAAACGTTAATGTTAAACTATTTTTAATTTTGTCATACTGCATTTCGCGCGTTATTTAATTCATATTATTTTGTAAATATTATTCTCAATAATCATTTCAAACAAAATTATAATTTAATCTTCCGAATCAAAAGTTAATTAATTTGCATCACACTTATAAATTTAAAAAAAAAAATTGCGTCACTATATAATATGTCTAATTGTCTATATTATAATTAAAATTTTAAAAATATAATTATTCAATTTTAAGGTTAAAAAACAAATTGTTACTGTGTAGGTGCGTAATCTTGTTAAAATTTCATTGCAAATTAATATTTAGTATTTTGTTAATTTTTTTTAATAAATTCAAGCACGAAGAACTTTTATCGAGCATAAAATAATTTTTAATTTATATGAATTGTTTTATTTCACGCACAATTTCAGTATTGGCAACAATTTAAAAAAAAATAAATAAAAATATTTTTATGTATAAAACATGTACAAATATTTCGTTTCTGTCTAATTTTGAAATATTTAAAAAAAAAAAAACAAACAGAGAATGTAAGTAAGTATATAAATGCATTTTATTTCGAAATAGGTACTTAATAATTATTATGTATTTGTATATACGAATAGATATAAATGTACCTACCTATATAAGCCAAAATATTGGTAGATCTAACATTTTAAGTAAAAATTATCTAATTAAATATATTTTTTATTTTTCATTTTCTATTTTTTAACATAAGTTAGTATATTGTATAAAATTATATTCAGTAAGTATACAAGTCATTGCTTACACATTTCACATTTTGATAAGTATATTTCAATATTTGTAATTAAACGATGTTACTGTATATAAACAAACATATTATGTTTATTATATCTTTAATTATCTGTACTTGGGCCATGACACCCGTTCTGTATTCAAATAAATAAATGAATTATGACGAAGAGACAATTTTGCAGATTAATTTGGTGTTGTAAAAGTCGATAATATTATTATGATGATACATTTTAAATTCTATTTGAAAAGTAAATACAATAATATAACAATATAAATGTACTTACAAATTTTCATAGATTTTTAATTATTTAAAACATATATTAATATTATTATGTAATATTTATATCGTCTATTCAAAAGAAAAATATATATATTTATATATAAATTGATAGAGTAAAACACATTGAGCATTGTAAGAAATTGTTAATGTTTAAAAAAAAAAATATATAATAATTTTATTTTTATAAATTCAAGAGCTTAGAAAACAAATGAATATATTATTATAACTTAGGTTATATAGTATATTATTATTACTATTCTTCAAATTTAAACATTATTATTATTTTTTTAATGTTTAAACACATTTAATAATTTCAAAATTAATGATATACTTAGATATTTTTATGCTTCCGTTAGAGTATTCTATTTTTTTTTTAACTTTCATGCAATAGTACATTTTATAAAAAGCACAAATCATTTAGATAACTACCTGTACCTATGGGCACACTTTGTTTATTAGTATTTAACATTTAGAGACTGGTCTAGACACCAAAAGTCCATAAAATAATATCAAATCCTGCGGGTGCACACAAAAAAGCTTTTAGGTCCACCGCATAAACATAATAGCGAGAAGAAGCATAAAGTCGTTACTATTTTTAGGGTATATAATAAAGCGAACGCACTTTTTTGACCTTTCGATGGAAGGGTGTCGTCGTAAAAAACGCATTTACTTTTTCAGATTTGATATTATGACTCAATTACACTAGGTATTGAATATAATTAATGATATACCCATCTGCACATTTGATATTATTTGGAATAGATGTTATATCTCATAAAACTGTTAAATAAATGTCAATATAATTTGAAAAAAAACTATAATAATTACAATGACATATCCATAATAGCGCAGCATAGCAAGAATAATAATAATAATAATTAGAGAAATGTAAAAGCAATCAGCATTTGTGTCTGGCTGATCCGCTCATTACACTCTGAGGTCGTTTATTTGTTCAAAATTATAGGTCTGAGGTCTGACACTTAAAATGTACGGCGTTACAGTTCCATGAGATGCAATTAGATGTAATTATATAGGATTGTTAAAAAGAAAAAAGAAATTAAGAAAATGGTAAATACAACAATATGAGTTAACTATAGTCTTAATCAAGAAAATATAAATTGCAAACTAAATATTTGAATGTTTTATAACAATTTATTTTTATAAATTTTAAAAGAAATAATTTTTTAACTTTTAATTGTTGTTTTTGAAGATGAGCGAATCATGGAAACACAAGTAAACTCTATTTAAATAGTAAATAATTAATAAACATATATATTATAATATAGAAATGTATTATAAGACAATTCATTTGGAACACAGAGAAAATATTTTTTTCTTGATATCGTCATATGTCCAGTTTAAGTACCTACCAATTTAATAATAATTATTGTATTTCACTATAATACCATTCAATGAAATTTATTCCATTTGAAAATTGAAATATTTAATTTAAAATATAATATTGGAATATTTGAATTTATACGGAAAGAAGTTTTTTTTTTAAATAAAAAATAAAAAAATATAGAACGAAATAACGTAGACCAATAGTAAACGCATATAATTGAATAATAATTGTTAAGTTTATCTTTAGGATATTGATATATAAATAATAAATTTCGGTGAAATTAAGGATTATGAATAAATTAATTATTAATAAAGTGAAAACAATAAAGTACCTAAATAGTATAATAATTAAAATATACACTTTTAATAGTCAATTAATATTGAAATATTGTTTATATTCATTTATTAATTGAGTAAAGGACGGAGTCAATGTTAATCTTGAAATTATACTAGCATAGCTCATTTTACGTTAAACTTATAAGTACTATCGCCAATCAGCTAAATGTTTTATAAGCCGCAAATACTTATTCGGGTATAAATTCAAGATCAAAGTCTTTTAAATGTTGAACAATAAATAATTATTCCATTTTATTTCAACCCGTAATACTCATTACACGATTTCAAAAATACAGGTATAATTATACTCGGCTCACATTTAATAATACGAGAACGTTTTAAACGATAAATTTTTTTTTTCTGAAGTTCAGTCCGCGTTCAAAGTAAATAACAGCTGTCAAACGGTTTACGATTCTTTTCCGACGTCTTTCTTTGTTTTTTTGAGACGAACTTCCAATCGTTATGCGATAATACAATAATATTATAATAATACACGGTTAACGGGTATCGATTATTTAAAAACGTCATATTACAACGATTATTATTTAAAATGGTGAACTCTATACCGTCGTTGTAAATGAATTATCAGGCCAACACTGTCGGTTATAGTTGTCTGTCAATCGGCCTTGCAAATTGAATTGGGACAACGCGGCAGAAGTATTCGCGCGAGCGTAAGTATTGGAGGGGTGGGAAGGGGGTTACAATAAGAGGGTGCAAGCGCACAATATGGATACCGTGTATACCATATACCAGGTTGTATAATATATATTATACATTGCCTGTACATATAATATATATGTATATATATTATATACGAGTATGTATGTATATAGTAGGTACCTATATATGTATATACACCAATGTACGTCGTACTTTACGCGAGTTTAATGCAATAAAGTCCGGGGCTCGCTTGGGAAATGCGTGCCGCTACGACAAACGGTTTTAACTTATTCATAGCGTTTGTCGGTCGGTGAAATTGGCGTATGCCTACACACGAGCCGGTAAAACAGCCAGGTGCGGCAGACGGGGAGGAAAAGACTAATCGAAAAAAATCACGTCCATTCCGAGAGTTTTTGTTTTCATTTGGTAAATGTGTGGAACTCGCATAAATATTGTACTGCTATATTATATATTATACCTGTAAAATATATATATATATTATACTTGTAACATTATTATATACAACGCGGTCGTCTCCCGTGAGGCGTTGTTTTGCCGACTCGATAGATATAGACGTATATATTATGTATACAGTGTGATCCGTTCAACCACCCGTCTCAGTCCTAAATCATGTTAAGAGGGGCGTACATAGAAGGGACCGAGTGAGTCGCTGTAGCCTGTAGTTACCTACGATTTTCAATATTATACATACGATATTCAATATTATACATCGTATAATTATTGTTTTACGTGAAAAGGGGAAAAATAAATGTCAAAATATATCGTAGAATAATAATTATAAAATATTATATTAGGTTACGGGCAAAAGCCGAAATCAGGTAAATCTATAAAAAAAAAAAAATAATAATAATAATAAAATATTGAATATGATAATTGATAATAATATATTATTATGTATAAAAATAAATATATAAGATACTACTTTGTTGTATCAGTGTATTACACGTACCACGTGTACCGGTAAATTCTAATAGAAATTTATATATCATATGTCATTATATTATGTTGTAAGTTTGTAAATTGTAACAATTGATATTTTGTATAATTGAATTACTACGCAAAACCACATAGGTTAATTATAAATTTCAAGCAATAAAATAATTATATAGGTATTTATATATATACCTATATATATTTTTTTTTATAAAAGTGTGATACTGCTATAATTAAGTTTATAGGGGGGCCCGGGTCTCTCGACCCTCTTAAATACGTCATTGTTTTTAAATAGGTTTGTCGTTTAAATCAAAATAACAACGAATGGATATAATACGAGTATAATTATATTACTTCATTAACATATACCTATTGTAATATGTTTAGTAAACGTTAAAGACAATTTACACGGTTTTCTCTATTTTCGATGTTCGATTATACCTTTTATTAATTGAAATAAAAATTATTATTATTAAAATAAGCCATAATGACGACGGTCGAAATAACTTATACTAATATGAAAATACATTATTATGTAATTTTAGTTTCAAACTTTGAAAAATTTCGTCCTTAAAGCTGTTTGTATATTGGAATTCGTGTTATGAAAATAATATGCAAATTACTGTAGATTTTAATATTGTGGTGCGACGAGGACTATCTATGATCCTTCCTGTGTCCATCATTTTTGTAATAATATTCATATTTCACATACAAGTCTTGCCTCAATATACCTGCTTATACTGTCATTACTCCTGAGTGACATGAATTCACCATCATAAATAATTATTATAATATTGTATATAATTATCACCGTTAACGTTTCAATTATTATTCACTATAAAAAAATAAATTAAAAATTAAAAATAAATAAAATAAAATTTAAAAAAAATCTGTGATATAATAAATTAATTGTTCTTAATCAAGTGAAATATACGCTTAACAAATTGTTACGATAATAATATTTAAGAATTACCTCAGAATTACTACTTTCTTGCAGAAATAACAATTTATACCTATACTTATAGTATATTATATCCGGATGTAAACCGATTTTTACTATATTCATGCGAACTAGGACGAATACGAACTAGTCCAAATCTTTCAATTAATATTATGTTGCCCCATTAAAGGAAAAACACAAACCATATTATTTGTCATTCAAATAATTAATAATTAAAAACATGCGTTATAATTTTTATACATAACTGTCTCTTAGTACAAAATATTTAAGTAATATTATTAGATGTGAATTGGTCAGTCTCCAAGAAATACGGATACGAAATTTTTACATGAATGAAAAAACGGCGAGCACTCTAAATACCTACATTAAAGAAAACCATTACAAATGATTTATAATTCTATTTACAAGCGATTTCTGTAATTATTTTACATACTACACTGTACACATTACATAATAATATATTATATTTTTTATATTTTATACTGCGCATGACCCAAAGATTTTTTATTTATTCTTACCGAATGCGACGATTATTACTATAAATTTCGAATATGTCACGTATAATAACATATATTATAGTGACACACTGATATCTAAGTGTTATTCTTAAAATAATAACGCGTTCGTTGAAATATTAATGAACGTTCTATATAGGTACCTACGTGCGAATATGTACAACGTGTATAAGATACGAAATGTTTCTTTAGGTTTTCATATACCCGCAAGAAAAGATGAAAAATATAAATTTTATTCAAAAAACAAACGGTAAGATTTCAAGAAAAAACGTATATAATAATATGTTAATTAATAATAATTTTCGAAGTCTTCGTGTGAAGGAATATTCGTAAGTCCGTCAACGAAATTAATTACATTTCGTATAATATAATATACTATTTATGAAAACAATGGAAACTGCGCACATTGATAATTTAACATGTCGACTTCGTTTGGTTTTAGCGTTTAGCCGTACGACGCATACTGCAGTTTAGTTGGATTCGTCAAACGAATATTATATTATATTGTGTCCTGACAATATGTAATAATATCGATTGGAAATCCACCTAAATGCATAATTCTCGTATTATTATTATTATTATTATTATTATTATTATTATTATTATTATTATTATTATTATTATTATTATTATTATTATTATTATTATTATTATT
>JAIUCT010000013.1:7926683-7949286 GCA_021307375.1 Tetraneura akinire | reverse complement strand
AAAATTATGATTTTCCCGGGCTGTTTTTTTCTCCCAGTCCGCCACTGATAATAATATACATTGAATTATTTAAATGTGTATTGTGTGCTGTATAACGTTATCTTAATATTAATTTAATATTAATTAAATGTATTAAATAAAAATTAAACATTAACTTTTACTATAGGTACGCGTATCACAAATTGATAATATTTTATAATGTATTATGGCATACAGGTTATAGATAAAAATAAACATTACACAATAATAACTTTTCCAATATTATTAATTGTAAATTGTAGCAATTATGTTTATCGTATTTAAAACTCATTACGCATAGTGCGTCATTTACAAATATGAATATAAAAACAAAATAATATTATCCTGATTAATTATTATTTTGGACAGTTGGACCGTTTATTTATACATATTTTTACGAGAATACATAGGTAATACAATAGGTCAAAGTTTATTTGTAATATTTGATATTAAATATTTCGCTTCATTCAAGCAGACGAAAAACGGTCTATATAAATTCAAGAAAAGCAATAACCTGACTACATGTGCATGTATCAAATACGTGTATAATGTATATATATTATCAATGTATAAAGTATAACACAAATTATGGAATATTTTATCTATATATTAGTGTGTACTGTGTATACAGTAGAATAGTCTCAAATGAAAAAAAAAATAACATATATGATTTTTTAAGGTTTTGTGGATATCATTTTCCTAAGAAGGAACTAATACACTGTAAACAGATCATATCAAATTGTATTCTATGAATTAATGTATTAACATTATATATTATAGTAGGAAATTATAGAAATATGGCAAAAGTTGCAAATCAAATTTTTTTAAATATTATAATAAATTATGTAAAATTAAAAAATTAATTATTTGAAAAATACATAATTTGCTAAATTTAATTTGAATACTATAAATATCATAAAATGAAATCATAAATTGTAGTAAATCACATTATATAGAATTGTATTAACTATCGGTTTATAATAAAATTGTAATTAAAATGTAATTTAAAATATGAATAATTATGATTTATGATATGATTTTTATGCATCGACTAAAAAATTATCACGAATTATGAGGATTTCAAATATAATAATTAATAAAACTGCTATAATTAATAATATAATAATATTATAACTGGTTTAATAAGAGTTATAAATTTATAATACCTAATTTAAAATGCGTTAAAACAGATAATAAAAATAACTACTTATTCATAATCAATCTAATTATCTCGTAGATTGTTACAAATTTAAAAAAATAACACGTTATAAAATATTTCCATACTACAAATTCGTATTTATATACGTATTCTGTTATAACATAAAACGTATTTAAGAGAAAAACATATTAAAACAATATTTATGCATAGAAAATTCTGATGTTTTTTTTTTTTTTTTTTTTTTCATCAAAAATGTAAAATCCAATGATGTTAATTAAACCGCATTCCCATACTACTTGTATATTAATATTAAAAGAATGTGTATCCCTAGATTATCCGTGTACGTTATATTTTAATTTACGCTAGTATTATACCTAAAATATAGTAAAGTATAAATTACTACGATTATTATTAATAATATACTGAATAAAAATACACGAATAAATTACAAGTGGTCGTTATGAATGGCCGCTATATCATTGTGTATCAATTGTGTGCACATTTTAATTTAATTATAATCTTGAATTACGATGTTAATTAACTCATTGGCTTTACAATATACGATATAGAACAGGGAATCGCAAACAAGTAAACAACTACGCGGAAAAAGGTGAAAAAAAAGACACATTAATTCCACGCATTTTATTATAGTACGTGGGTACGTAATACGTTATATAATATGATATCATAATATTATTATAAAATGTATTTCTAAAATAAAAACTACGAGTTGAAACGAAGGAATCGTATTAATGTAGTATAAAAAGGTTCAAAACTGCTACTGTACTGTACGTATTATATATATATATATATATATATATATATATATATAAATTTATATCACTTAACAACTTTTCACATTGTATAATATCTACGATGAGTACCGTCCATACCGGTTTCTTTTTTCGGACACAATATAGGTAATAATATTTTAAAATTTAACATAAGTAAAGATACATGATCTTTTCTCTGTTTTCTTTTAGTTTTCACTAACGATTTTCAAGAAACTTTCTTTTTAAATAACTAATAATTCCATGATGTTATATTTTCAGTTATTTAAACAATCTTAGAAAAATAAAATTAAAAAAATAAATAAATAACCATGATTATAAGTTATAACATGCATTCAACGTATATATTATATATATATTATATTTACAATATCGCTAATAAAAATATATCATACTCATACATTATTATTTCTATATTCTAATTTACTCCATAAAAGAATAATTAGAAATATTTTATTAAGTCAAAAGAAACATAAAATTATTAATTAATTACGAATATTTAAATTTTAAGTTATTAACAAATATTTAAAAATCAATTTTCTTTATGCTCATAAATATGTTGATATCTATATATATTATTATTAATATTCATTTTTTTATTTAATTATCATATTAATAATAATAATAATAATAATAATAATAATAATAATAATAATTTAATATAAAATTTTTTATAATTTTTCTTAGTACCTAATTGTTTTAAATTATTGTTCATTAAAAATATGGAGAGCCATTAATAAAAAATTATTCAAAAATATTTTTCGGTAGCGAACCATTACGTCGTGAATATAATATTGTTCCTAAAGTACAAAAAGTTATTCAATATACACTATACACACATCAATCGGTCCGCAACACTATGACAGTAAAACACGCCAGTATAAAATTGGCATGGTCGTCGAGTGGGGGATGGCAAAATACAATGCAACTCGGTGCACAGTTACTACTGCGAACAGATTTTTAAAATAACCGTTATATACGTTGAATTTTGAATTAGAACTTTTTCCATTTTCGTATTCTGATTTCTGTATTCAATGGTCGATAATTCGATATTATATCATATAATAGAGGTATAATAATATATTATATTTTACTATTTATTAATTTATAATTTTTAGTCAATGATTGTAAATTATAATTTTGTGCAAAATCTTTTTTTTAATATTAACACCACGAGCAGCCACTGATTATTATTATACGATTATATTTTGCATGAATATATTATTGTTGGTATTATTATTATTATTATTTTATTAAATGAGGTCAGCAAATATTGTTTCAAAATATAGTTAAATGCTAAATATATTATGTTATTTAAAAGAGTGATTATTTATCATTTAATTACTTATTGTTATAAGATTTTATGATTTACGTGATCAAATTAAAAATTAAAATATTATTCTTGTCATTATCTTTTAATATTTTCGCAATATTGAGCCATCCATCATTGATAATGATAGTAACTTAGACTATTAATTGCTGTAGACGAGTGAACAGTAGTAAACAAACTGTCGTAAATAATAAAGGTCTAAAATCCTATTTTAAAATGACTGCTTTTTATATGGTCGAAGCTCTAATTTCGATTTCAAATTCTAATACGTATTTCGTAGAACTAATTTCATTGACAATTTTATTTTTAGGTTTGATTTATATTAATCGATCTTATTCAGAGCATGCACGACAATTTGCATTATTACCAAGCTTAACGAAAAACCACTGGGCCAGTCTAAAAATCTCGTTACAAGTTGCCAGTCTTGGGCCACGTGGTAAATATTAGTTTATTTATTTCGTAATAATTTATTGATACACGTAAATAATTATAAAAATATATTATATCATTAATCATGATGATTAATTTATTTTACTTTTACATTTAGAAATATGGATAAAATTATAAATAAGAGATTACAATAATTATTTAGGTACAAAAAATTAAAACAATAAATTATATTTTTATAATTATAGTTCAATACCTAATGTATAAAATTATAACATACCTACGATTTAATTTTGTTAGCTTAAAATAATTTAATATACGAGTACGGTATTACACAATTTTTTTTCAGATATATTACCATATTTCGACAACGTAATCAAGAAATACGGATCAATAATTCATTTTAAAATCATAAGACGTAACTACATTATTCTAAATGACCCCAACGATATAAAAGTACGTTTAATTATATTATGAATATTAATTTATTAAATAGATCTATAATTATCATCGTACCGTATTTATTTATTGGCATAAATACAGGATGTAATCAGGCGCAGATCCACGATGGTTTATGGACCCCTTTCATCGTAAATTAAAAAAAAAAAAAACCTTATCTATGTATCATACGTTTTTAAATTTTCTACACGTATATATTTATAATAAAATCTTGAATTACGATATTCTATTTGAGTTTTAATTTTATTATGATTGATGATGAACTAGTTTTATTGAAAATTGCACTGCAAAATCGAAACAAAAGAAAACGTTTACGTACTGTTGTTAAATATTTAACAATCTTATAATAATCAGACGTTAATTGTCATAAATATTAATGTATGACCTATTGATTTGAATTATTTATTAATTATGGAAAATATTATGTATTACCATTGGGTATGGTTTATGTAGTAGGTACTATTAACTATTAGCTAAACCTATATAGGAAATTTTATAATAACATAATATAGACATTAATACAATATAATTTATAAAAAAATATATTTATAAATTTATAATTAATATGTATTTGTATAATAATTTACACTATCATTATTTATTATTTATATGTAATTCTATCATCTCTTTAGTAATAAACTTGTACTGAAGTGATGATTTTCGTTGTAAGATACCTACTTGAGACGTAGTCACACCTGTAATTTTAGATTCTGAGCGAAGCGAAGAATGTATTGGTTTTACAATAATGTGCGTCTTTTTTATTTGTTTTTTTTTCTATTTATGAAGACACTTTTACTACCCGAAATAATGCTCCGATACTCATGAATAGCACATATTATTTACGGTTGAAAATTGGATGTAGTTGGTACTTTGTTTAGGTCATTTTTCGAATCTCTCAAAATTGACCCTATGCGATAGAAAAAACGAAAAAATGAAGAAAAAACGGTATTTTTCACGAAAACTGAAATTTCGACGAATTCGATTTAAATATTTCACGATAACTCGGGCAATTTTAAAGTAAAAACTTGAAAATTTTATTGGTTGTTTATATATATTATGTACTATATAGATGTGGTAAAATTTTGGAACCGTAACGTTAATTTTTCTACAAAATATAGAACTTTGAATATTTCGTAAAATTCTCGTTTTTATGTGTATAATGTTTGATAAAATTGGCAATTTTGGGCATTATGGTCTGAAAATTTTACTAAAGTAAACTTATATTTTACCTAACATCATAGAAAAATATTAGAAAAATCCCTACTCAAAATATTTTTATAGATTTTTAAAGTTGATATTTTTAGTTTAAACGAAAATCTTAAAATCTATCTCATCCAAATCTTATTATTTCTCAAGACTTTTACAATAGAAATTAATAGAAAAGCCAAAAAATTTGGAAAATTGTTGACAATTTTATTGAAGCATACTGACATAAATTTTAAAACGAATTTCCAAAATTTTAGGGTATATACATAATTGCTTTTTAATAATATAATATATAATATATATATATAATGTATAGATACTGTTATCCAGTGCACAACATATCACTAAAGGTCCTGAATATCGGATGCTCGAACCGTGGTTAAACAAGGGTCTACTGACTAGTACAGGTATTTAAGAGTAAAAACGTATAGTTATACATTATAAATATGTTGAAATTCATCATCCAAACAATAATTGTAAAAAAATATAAGTGTGTATGTTCATTGAAGTATTGTTTATCAGATAAAAAATGGCATTCACGAAGGAAACTATTGACCAACACTTTTCATTTCAAAATAATGGAAACTTATATTCCTACACTTAATAAACATTCCCGTTCGTTAGTCAAAAATCTCATTAGAATATCTCAAAAGGATAAACCCATAACGAATATTGAATCTCATATAACTCTCTGTGCATTAGATATTATATGCGGTAAGTTTTTATTTTTATTGTTTAATAATAGGTTGATAAATGATAAAGTATATTATTTTCTATCTAATCGACATGTTTAGATTATGTTTTTATATTTTATATATTATTTTATTAATATAATTTCAAATACTATTCTTGTTTAATTGAATATTAAAAAACAAAATTGTCATAATAATTCTTATTAATGTTTGGTAGTTAATTATCACCGAATTATTGAAATGAAAGTTTATGAAAAGTATAGTTCATATAAATTTTTTATTGATTATTTAGTGAATTATCTTGTGAGAAATATTCATATTTCAAAATTTTATTAAATTTAAAAAAAAATTGTTATTATTTTATTCCAATTCAATATAACTTCGTATAAATAAAATAAGTATTTAAAAAATAAAAAGATAATACTAACCTATATTAATTTTATCATAAATAATTTTTTTTGAAAAATTGAACCAAAAAATGTATACACTATAACGTTATAGATAAAATAGTATCATAAGTCCAAATTTACTTAGGATATAAATAAAATACCTCATAATTAAATATCCTTGTATAATTATCATTATTTTAGTATCAAATATTTACATTTTCTCTGAAGTATTAATACTTTTATAATTTGAAATTTCTTTGATTATTATCACTCATTGTATTATTTTGCAATATATTATATTATAATTTAGAAATGAAAATAATTAAATTAGTTTTAAGTAGGATAAAAATTATAGATCATGTAAAGATTTTACATATAAAAATGATTCACGACTATACAGTATTCAATATAATATTTTTAATTTATTATAAATATAAATGTTAATATTATAATATTATTCAAATTATAAGTCCAACGTTACTAAATTATATAGGTACTGTAAATAATGTACTTCATAAATGAAAATCATTGTAATTATTATAATATTATGTATTAATTTAGTATCAAAGATTTATATTTTCTCTAAATCATAAATACGTTTATATATATAATTAATACGACTATTATTACTACTTGAATTATTTCACAATAATATATTGAATTATAATTTAGAAATTAATATAATTAAATTAGTCATAAATAGGGGGAAAATGATTTACTGAATAATTTATTAATTTTCTTATATAGAAACCATTATGGGCATAAATTTGCGGTCTCAAGAAGGTAAATCAGTTGAGTATGTTAATGCAATCAAGAAGTAAGTAAATAAAAATAGAGTATATTCTTATATTTAACAGAATATATTATAATAGAATATTATATGGTTAAGAGTAAAAAATTTTATTCAGTATTGATTATAATATTGTAAAAATGTCATTGAGCTTAAAAGTGTGACTTCATTTACGAATAAGACGTTACATTAAAATTTAAAAATAATAAAACTGTTATTTCATTCGTATAAAAATTAATTAATATTTATATATAATATATATATATACACTTAACTTCACAACAACTTCATTTAAACAGTTTTCGTTCTCTAATAGTGGATGAATCATGGAAATATGAAAATTTTATTCAGTACATATAGATATTGTACACGTTGTATACAATTTTGAACAGAAACTTTGGTTATTCAATATAAATAAAGTTATATATATATAAATGTATAATAATTTTTTTCACCATTCTTAACTTCCCTCAGAATTGTTTTTTCAAATGAAATGATTTATCAATATTTATCAATATAGAATACGGTCACTATTATTCCTGCTTATTAAATCTTGTGTACACAATTATTTATTTTCAAATATATATGAAAAATTAATAAATGAATACATTTTTATATTAATTTTTTACTTTTTATGTAATTTATACTTCATTATAGTATAGTTTATTTCTATAAATGAATAATATGAAAATATTAAAGTAAGTAATTAATATTTCATACTATAAAAAAAATTAGGTACCTAAATATTTAAAAAATATTTATTTTTATTTTTTAAATATAAGTCTTTAAAATAAATAATTTGTATTTAATAGAAAATTAACAGGATAAAATGAATAAGGATGGTAAGTAACAAATTAAATATATATATAGATAAATTATTCTTATTAATACCCACGCTAATATAATATTTTCATAGTTAAACAATTTTTAAAAATTAACATGCGATTTCTTTACATTTTTCATTGAAATTATTATCATTAACATACGCGATCCAATAAACTTTAAATAATTTTTTTAAATTAATATCAATTATTTTATGAAAATTTATTAAAACTATAAATATTTCAATAACACAAATGAAATATTTTATAAATGCATGACTATTTGCATTCTATGTGTTATATATTATATATATCATTAGGTACTTAATAATTATAGAAACCAGATGCGGATCCTGCCCATGATAAAGGAGAGAGAGAATTATAATTTTTCTTTAAGTAACGATTCCAAAATTGTATCACGTATATATGTGAACATGCAATGCAATTTTTAAGACTCTAATTTAATCTCAATATTGCCTGAGTTATTGAAATTAATTTCGTCAATATTTCAGTTGTCATGAAACACACCGTATTTGTCATTTATTTTGCTTCTCTAATCGCACAAATATGAGAAATATGAAAAATTATCTAAATAAACTACCAATAATTAATCTACTTCCCTACCGAAAACATATGCTATTAATGAATTTCTGATCGAAAAATTGTCTACAGTCACTACAGACATAAAAAAAAGGACACACATAATTGTAAACCAATACGAATACAATAATACATTCTTTACTTCGATCAGAATCTAAAACATCAAATAAATATTAAGGAATTATAATACGTGTACATAAAAATTAATATATATATATATGACATACGAGTATATAGGTATATATAAGAAGTTAATTAATAATAATTATATATTTATTTATTTTTGTTAAATAGTTATTTATTTTACTAGCTATAAAATCGATATTAATACAAAATTATTAGTATGATAAAAAAAAAAAAATTATTATTCATAGAAAATGATAAAAGAAAATATGAGTTATATTATAAGTCTACGACACATTGAAGTTTTATGTGCGTGTCACAGAATGACACATATGTCATAGATAGCCATCCCTGAACTCCAACCACTATATGGAAGGTTAAAAAACTACAAATTCAATAATATTCAATTTTAATTTCATAATTATGGATCAATAGTTATTATATTATGTTATTGTACTGTTGGAAATAATAAAATAACCATTTAAGGATATATGTTTTATTATAATCCTTTAAAACTATAATAATATAATTTTAGTAAAATTAATAATTTTACAATCTGAAACCCGTATTTTATCAACAGAATCTTCTATATGAGTATTAACTATTACAAATTATAATGTGTATTTTTCTAGTGTCAGTCACATATTGATAAAGAGAATTATGACATTTTGGTATTGGGAAGATATTATCTTTAATTTCAGTAAAATGGGCAGAGAATTTCACAAATCTTTAAAATTATTACACAATTTCACTGAAAACGTAACACGTTTATTCAGTTAAATAATTATGGTTTATTTCTATCTAATAAATTTATTTATTAGGTCATAACAGAAAGAAGGCAAATATTAAAAGATTCTGAACCTAAAATAAGTGAAGACAATGGTACATTATTAAGATTTGATTTTAATGTTATTATAAATTATAATATTTAAAAATTAAACATAAATTCTAATTTTTAGAGAAAAAACAAGTGTATTCGTTTTTGGATCTTTTACTAAAAAAGTCTATAGAAAATCCTGATTTAATGACCGACAAAGATATACGTGAAGAAGTAGATACGTTTCTTTTTGAAGGACATGATACATCTTCAATTGCCATGACGATGGCATTAATTCATTTAGGACTCAATTTAAATATACAAGTTAGTCTGTTAATTTGGAACTTTTTCATATTGAAATCCATATAGTAATATCGTGTTTAATACTAATAAATATACGCATAATTGTACAGATATAAACATAAACACAATAAGAATTTTTATTTAATTTATTCCTAATTCCAATATAAAATTTATTTAGTAACTACTACTATTTAAAATTGAATGATTTTCCATTTGTATATTACTGATGTATTTTATTTTTATTAATGTTATTATAATTTACAATAATACAGAATTCTATAAGAGATGAACTTTATGAAATTTTCGGTCATAGCAACCGAGACGCTACAATGGAAGATCTCAAAGCAATGTCACATTTAGAAAGAGTAATAAAAGAAACAATGAGGCTCTACCCTAGTGTAACGGGCATTACAAGAACGCTCAAGGAATCACTCAAACTTAGTATGTACTCTATAAAGTATATCTTTATTAAATTTAAGATTTATATTTTATTAAAATAATATATTATTTAATTCAACATCACATTAAATATTTTAGATAAATTTATCATACCGTCAAAGTCGATTTTAATAGTTATTCCTCATTTACTGCATCGAAATAAAAATATATATCCCAATCCGGAAGAATTTGATCCAAACAGATTTTTACCTGAACAGTGCAATGATCGTCACTCATATGCCTACATACCATTCAGTGCAGGTCCTAGAAATTGTATAGGTAATCATCATTGAGATCACAATATAAATGTTGTCAGAATCAAACAATCAATGATGTGAATACCTATATGTTATTAAACTGTATTTCTATGTTTTAAATAGGACAAAAATTCGCTATGTACCAAATGAAAACAGTATTGTCCACCATATTAAGGTACATGCGTGTAGAAACATTAGGCACGCAAGAAAACATCGTTATCAGTACGCAATTAATAATGAGAGCTGATTACTTACCAAATATAAAAATAACAACTATTAACACGAACAAAATGTGAATATAGTGCAAAGAATTATTTTAGTAATTTAAAACATTATGTTTTATTGTATTGCATTATTATATAAGAGTTTAAAATATTGTTAGAAACAATTTGTATGAAATTCCGTAATCAAAACTTAAGTTCTTAATATTATGTGTTAATAGTAATTTAATAAAATTACTATAAAACGTGACGTCGTAACACCATTATAATATTATTGCATATTTCCAAGGTTTTTTACATATACACACATTTTTTAGTAACATGTATATGTTACCGGCAATATGGATAATCGAATATTTTGCACCTACAAAATGTTGTGTAATTTGAAGGTCCAATTTTTTTTTTTTATAGCTGTTGAAAGATAACATTTTAAGTGAAATCGATAAATAACATTTATATAACTTCTTATTTTTTAAAAATATAATTGGTATTTTTAAGTTTTAAAGTTTGAGATTTTTTCGGAGATTAATTTTATATTTTTAACCTTATTAGTTCCCAAATATTGTGTATATTGCGGTTACCTTTATATATAAATACAAAATTCATGACGATTTAAAGTTTAAAATTGGATAGAGAAGACGAACTTATACGTATACTGCTGTGAGTAGGATGCAGGGGTAGCGCAAATAGTATTATTTTTTGATTACAATTTGAATGCAATGATATTATAATAATGATATATTATTATATATATTATATAATTACATACAATAAAGACGAATATCTAATGAATAAGTTATACTCGTAAGTCAGTCGTAAATTCGTAGCAGACGAGTTACTCTAACTTTGACGATTTTGTTATTAAACATTTTAAGATAACATAGGAATTATTAAACTTAGAGACTTAAAATTTTCTGAGTGTTCACATATGCACTTTATACACGCCATTCAATTTTGGAACTATTATATTGATATCTAAATTTGAACTATATAATAATACCTATAATATTATCTGACTGAACTCTGCTCAAAATCTTTTTTTTCAAATTATGATATCATTACACTCAAATTTCAATCAAAATACAACACTATCCTCTCTACACCTGTATCCCACTCACAGCAAAATGAGCTATTAATTTTATTTTATGTCATATTCATAAGTCTCAAATACAAATTCGAGCATATATTTTTCCGCTGCGAAACAGCTTACTGCCTTGACTACTACCCCACCCCCTTCCAGGCACGGCAGAAACCTATAAGGTGCCAAATAAAAATTCTGCCAACAGGTATCCCGGTGCCACACGAGGAAAAAAAAATTTAATTTCGAGAATATTTTTGAATACGTATAATATTTTTAATTACCCAATAAATATAAAACTTATGTGATACGTTAATAATTGTGTATCAATTTTTTCTTAATGCAAATAAATTTAATATAAATTTGCATATCTACTTAGTTAATAATATACTTATACATCCATTATTATAATTTTTATTCCATATTAATTAATTTAATTTGATTGTTTATATGTAATTGACATGCTTATATGTAATACTATATAATATTTTCTCATTATTCGTTTATTGTGGGAGATACACTTGTTTTAGCATTATATTTTTGATTCTGAATTTTAAGCGAAGGATTCTGGTATTGAATTTACAAGATTATGTGTCGTATATTATATTTTTAAAAAATAATTTTGGACCTAAATTTTAACACATTTATATTAGTTTCATTAATAATTTTCTTATTTTAAATGGTACATTTATAGCTAAAAATAAATAACTGGAATATAGAAAACATTAATTGAGTATGGCACTTTTATAATAAAGAGTTTATATGGAGTGAAAATACGTCTTCATTGAATATAAAGTTAAACGTTATTTCACTGCATGTATTCATCACCATTTATACGTTATGAAACATTTAATTTTATTATTCATTAATAATTCTATGTTTGAATTATACGACTCATTCTAACCTCGAATTATAATGAGTATGATACAGAGAAAACAATTTTTTTTTAATTGTTGGAGATAATATTATATTTGAATTTATAATAAGAAATAAATATATATATATATATATATATATATATATATATAAATATATGAACAGCGAATAAATAAATAAGGTATTAAATTACCTATTTAAAATTTTAATTAAATTTATTAATTAAAAATTTTTTATCTTGATAAATTAAATTAGACAACACTTTAAGTATATGTAAATTTATTCATCTAGAATCTAGATAATAAAAACGATAAATAACTTTTTAACTAGATAAATTTATTAAGAAAGATTTTAACACTGTTAGGAAATGTCTGAATTGCAATTCAAAAAACATTTTTGTTTAAATATAATTGTATAAAATGTATTGTAAATATTTATTTTAAACAAGCGTCTTCTTGACGTCAGCAAATCTCCATATTATATTTAAATGTATTAACTATATATTACGTCCACGGTCTCACCAATGTCTATATCTACAACGATTGGTCTTATTTGTCATTGTAGTCGGTAATCAGTGAATAAATATCTAAAATGCAATTCAAAAAATATTTGTACAATTAATTGATTTACTTATATGACACCTCATACCAGCAGTAATATTCTTATAAAAGCCAAATATTTTTTAGAATGGAATACTTATTTATTTACATTCAAGATTCAGATAAGAAATTATTTTATAAAACATTTTTATTGACACGTTAATTTCTAAGTATAATATTAAAGCGATAAATTTAAATACCCATTTAATTATTCTTTTGTGTAATTTTATATATATTATTATATATATATAATATTATATTATAATATTATATATAATATTTTATATATATATATATATTATTTTATATATATATATATATTATTTTATAACCTATAAAAAAATTTGAGCCTTGGGATTTTTCTAATAATTTTATATCATGTTAAATAATATGTAAGTATACTTCAGTAAAATGTACAGACCTAAATGCCCAAAATTGCCAATTTTATCATTTATTATATACATAAAACGAGAATTTTACAAAATATTCATAGTCCTATATTTTGTAGAAAAATTAACTTAACGGTTCCAAAACGATACTACATATATATAGTAACTATGTGAACACCCAATAATATTTTCAAGCCTCTAACTTAAAAATTATGCTAGTTATCGTGAATTGACCGATCGTCAAATATTGAAATTGAGTTCGTCGAAATTTCAATTTTCATGAAAAATGACGTTGTTTCGTCGTTTTTTCTACCGTTTATCAATTTTGAGAAATTCGAAAAATGACCTAAATAAAGTATCAACTACATCCACTTTCAACCGGAAACATAATATGCTATTCGTGATAATCGGAGCATTATTTCGGTTAGTAAAATTAAGAAAGTAAAATTCGGTTAGTGATTTTTTTTTTTTTTTTATGTCTGAAAACAAAATAACGACCCGAAATAATGCTCCGATTTTCATGAAAAGGGTATGTTTCCGGTAATAAAGTGGATGTAGTTGGTACTTTATTTAGGTCATTCATCGCATTTCTCAAAATTGACCCTAAGCGGTAGAAAAAACGACGAAAAAATGACGAAAAAATGACGATAAAACGGCATTTTTCACGAAAACTGAAATTTCGACAAATTTGATTTTAATATTTCACTATAACTCAGGCAATTTTTAAGTTAGAGACTTGAAAATTTTTTTTTGGTGTTCACATAGCTATTATATATATGTGGTAAAATTTTGGAACCGTTACGTTCATTTTTCTACAAAATATTGGACATTGAATATTTCGTAAAATTCTCGTTTTTACGTATATAATGTTCGATAAAATTGGCAATTTTAAGTATTTTGGTCTGAAAATTTTATTGAAGTATATATACATATTACTTAACATCATACTAAAATATTATAAAAATCCCAAGTCACAATTTTTTTTTATAGCTGTTTTAAGTTGATATTTTTAGTAAAACGAAAATCTTAGAATCCATACGTATAAATAAATATTCTGAAAACACTTTTACTACCCGAAATAACGCTTCGATTTTCACGAATAGCGAGTCTCAGATGTAAAAGTGGATGTAGATGGTACTTTATTTAGGTCATTTTTCGAATTTCTCAAAATTGACTATAAGCGGTAGAAAAAACTTCGAAAAAATGACGAAAAAACGGCATTTTTCACGAAAAATGAAATTTTGACGAATTCAATTTCTATATATCACGATAACTCGGTCAATTTTTAAGATAAAGACTTACTGAAGTATACTTACATATTACTTAACATCATACTTAAATATTAGAAAAATTCCTAATATCAATTTTTTTTTTATAGCTGTTTTAAGTTGATATTTTTAGTTCAAACGAAAATTATAATCTGACTGAACTTCGCTCAGAATCGTTTTTTCGAATGAAATGGTTTATCATTGCATTCAAATTCTAATTAAAATTAAACGCTATGATTCGCACACCTGTATCCTGTGCGGCAGGTTTATCATCTCATCTTTTTTACAAATAAAATGATTATTGATTATTTAATGTATATTTTTCAATATAAAATACCATCATCATTATCACTGCATGTTATATTTTGTGTAAACTAATATTTTTTTCAAATATACATATAAAGAAATAAATATCAATATTTGTTTTTAAAAATAAATAATATTAAAATATTGTTATTAATTAATGTTGATTTCTATAAAAAAAAATATGTAAATAATTAAGATATATAACTTTTATTTTATTTATTTTTGAATTTGAAGTACTTAATTAATATAAATAATTTTTATTTTATAGAACATTTAACAAGAAAAAAAATATTGATTTACAAATTAAAAAAATTAAATATATAAATTATTCGTATAAATGAGCATGTGCATGTAACATTTTCATATTTTAAAAATTTTCTAAATTAATATATGATTAATTTATATTTTTCATTGAAATTAATATCATTACCATATACGTGACCAATAAAATTTAAATAAATTTATAAAATTAATATCAATTATTTATTAAAATTTTATAACTATAAAAATGTCAATATTATAAATGATATTATTTATAAAAGTACGACTATTTGTATTCTATATCTTAGAAATTATATATTATTTATATATATATATATATTATATAACATTGAAATCAAGTATACACAATATAACAATAATACACCTGTATTTATAAATTAAATGAAAAATGCACTATTTAATTAGGTAGTAAATTGTACACTGTATAGGTACGTGTTTTATATTTAATAATATTACCTTTAAGGAACGAACAAAAATAACAAAAAACGTATTTTAATATTCATCAAGAATGCATGATATGAGTTTTTTTTACAGGTACATAATATTATATAATTTTTTTCATTTTAAACATTTACAATAATATTAATATCAATGTGTTTTTATTATATATTATTTATAATGTATGATATTTTTCTAGATAATAATCAATATTAGGTATAAGTTAAATGTGTAATAATACGGAATAATAAACCTTTGACCTCGGAAATTTACATATTAATTTAGACTATTCATATACAGGAACATTTATTATATTCATTATTATAGTAATAGTTATCTACGCCGGCTCGTTAACAACATAAATGTCGTTTGTCTGCGATTTTCATTTAGTTACTTAAATAATTCATAATTAGTTTACAAAACATAATAAATATTAAAAATAATAATGTTGGAGTTAAATTTGAACACATTTCTATTGGTTACGTTAATCATTTTTTTATTTTACGTGGTACATTCATGGCTACAAAAACCACTGGAATATAGAAAACTTTCATCGAGAATACCGTCTCTTACAAATAGTTTATGGAGTGAAATCAAATTTTCGTTAAATATGGCTATGAAACAACCTCACGGTAAAAATTAATCGTTATTATATTATATTTATAATAATATCAATATGTACATCACATTATGATTTATGATTTATTTTAACTAACCGTCATTAATTCAATTATATTACATATTAATATATTCAAATTCAATATAATAATAATAAGAATAAGAAGAATAACGATCCATACTAACTTCGAATATTGGTGAAAAAAATAATAAATATTAAATAGTAATAAACTATAAAGATTTAAATATAATGAACACAACTTTAAAAATTACTGACTAGCTGTTTAAATAATAGTAGGTAATTTAAAGTAAATAATAATTTGACTAATGGAGAACTACGTAATAAATTATTATTATGAGAAAATGTATAAAAATAATTTTTCCTGAGATTATAAATAACAATAGATTTTATTCTTCCTAAATATTATTATATTATTTACATTTTAAAGAATAGAAAAATAAAAAATTTCTGTCTTGTATTTAAATTGAATCCAACTTAAAGTGAAAAAAATTATGTAAAAATGATTATAAAAAGATAAAAATTAATCATTGCAGATTATAATTAAATTTGTTAAAAACCCAAAATATAGACACTTATGATTTTTATATTGATTTTTTCATATAATAGAATATTTTTTAATTTATTTATATAATAAAATATGATAGGTACCAAATAATTTAAATTAAAAGTTACTCTTTATTGTTATATGAGATATATTAACAATTAAGAATAGGTGTAATCTAATAATATAAGACATTTCTTTATTTTCGAAGAGATATTATATTACTAATAAATTATTGTGGGATACCTTACTTATACATATAATATATAAAATAACCGTATTTAATTGCATAAATGAATACATTTTTCCTAAATTATATCACCAAAATTATTTTATTCATGTTTCATAATAGGTAAATATTATTCTACAAATATGTTTGATAATATCTAACTTATTAAAAAGTATATTATTTAAAAAAAAAAGAAATTTAAATATGTATATAACATATTAATAAATATATTATAATTATAGAAATCTTCTTATTAATAATATTATATTCTCTATGACGATTTAGAATTATTACAATTTTTGACCGAAATTTTCCTAAAGAACGGTCCAGTAGTTCATTTATCACTTGCAGGACGGCAATACGTTTTACTTAATAATCCAGATGATATAAAAGTAAGTAATTTTATATTATATGGGTATGATTTATGATATAGAAAGAAAAAATCATATTTAATTGTTGGTCAAAATATATTTGTATTTATAATAATAAATAAAATTCACAATTAAGATATTATCAAATAATATGATCACATCACAAATGTATGTGTATAGTTATTAACAAAAAATTGTATAGTATACGAAATACGAGTATAATTTATGTTTATAATGAATAGTTTTATTAGTCTATAAATAAATTATTTAATGAAATATAATGATAATGAATTATAATAATTTTAGATACTTTTATCGGATACAAAATATATAAACAAAGGACCGGAGTATGAAATGATGAAGCCGTGGCTAAATGAAGGTCTTTTATTAAGCTCGGGTACCTAATATAAGATTATAATATAAATATAATAAAAATAATTTTTAATATGCCCATAATAATACTAATAAAATATATCATTCAATAGGTTCAAAATGGCAAAATCGTAGAAAATTGCTTACTAACACATTTCACTTTAAAACAATAGAAATGTATAATTCATCTATAAATAAACATTCAAAAATATTAATAAAAAAACTACTAGAAGAATCATTAAATAATGAGGAAATCTGTCTTAAAGAATATGTTACGCTTTGTTCTTTAGATATGATCTGTGGTAATTATAATTTATAATAAGTAGGTACCTAATTAAATAGAAAATTTTGATTAGTAAAATATACTTTTATATTATAATTTATTTCCTATTTTTATTACACTATTCATTTTTATATTATTTTATTCAATTAATTTTCAATTTTCAATTTTACATAATTACATTTATAAATATACTTATTATAAATATGAATTGAAAATATTGATTAATCATCGCATTCAAAAAAAAAAATTCCTAGAAAATGTCAGCCAAATGAAGTGAATAACATTTTAATATATCTAATAAAGTGTAATAATGGGAAATAGATTTAAAAATCAAAGTAACAGTTCCAAAATCTTATGACACATATCAAATATCTCCGAGTATATTTACTATATAATTTTAAAGTCTCTATGACTTACATTTCTTTATTTTTTAATTATAATTATAATTTTATAGTTTTAATATACAATAACAATTTATTTTTACATTATATTAAAAATCAATTATCAATTATTAAAAAAATAATTATTTAAATGTATGATTTATTTAAGAAACAATAATGGGTATTGAAATAAATGCTCAAGACGGACAATCGATTGAATATGTTTCTTCCATTAAACAGTATGTACAAATCATTAAAAAAAAAATAATTAAAGAAAAGGGAAGGGATACTGGTGTGGAAGAGATACAGGTGAAAAGAGGATAGCATTGAATTTAGATTGTAATATGAATGCAATGATAAATCATTACATTCTTGAAAACCATTTTGAGCAAAGTTTATCATATAATGTATGTACTAATTAAAATTTTTTACATTTATCAGTCTCTACGTTTAATATACCTATATAATTATATACCCATAAAACCATTGAATTAGTCATCTAAATATATATATATTATATATTATATATATAATATATATTATATTATATATATATTATATTATATATAACATAATAATTTATAATAAAACCCTTAAATGAGTAACCTAAATACCCAAATCTGCCAGTGCTTCGCTCAGAATCGTTTTCCGAATGTAATGATTTATCATTCCATTCAAATTTTAATCAAAATTCAACACTATCCTCTTTACACCTTTATCATCCCTTCCACACCAGTATCCATTCACTTGCTTTTTTTTATACTTTTAACATATATAACAAAAAAATCATAAGTGTAATCATTCACAATTAATTGGAATTGAGTTAAGTAAAAATATATATAAGCTTCAATAAAATTTTCAAAAATTTTAAAATAATATTTCAATTTTATTTAAAATTAATATAAAAAATATAAAAAAAATACATTAAACATTGATTTTACTAAATTTTCAACAAATAAAAAAAAGAGCTGATACTCCTGCCGCAGGGATATAGGTGTGCAAATCTTAGTATTTAATTTTAATTATAATTTGAATTCAATGATTAACCATTGCATTAGAACATATTTTCAAGTCTTTAACAAGAATTATGCGAGTTATCGTGAATTGACCGATCGTCAAATATTGAAATTGAATTCGTCGAAATTTCAATTTTCATGAAAAATGCCGTTGTTTCGTCATTTTTTCTACCACTTATCAATTTTGAGAAATTCGAAAAATGACCTAAATAAAGTATCAACTACATCCACTTTCCTACCGGAAACATATGCTATTCGTGAAAATCAGACTATTATTTCGGGTAGTACAAGTGTCCTCATCCTCAGACATAAAAATAAAATAATAAAAATATAAATTTTAAACGACTATGAAAAAAATTGAGACTAGAGATTTTTTTAATATTTTAAATTAATGTTGAGTAATATATAAATATACTTCAGTAAAATTTTCAGACCAAAATACTTAAAATTGCCAATTTTATCAAACATTATATACGTAAAAACGAGAATTTTACGAAATATTCAATGTCCAATATTTTGTAGAAAAATGAACGTAACGGTTCCAAAATTTTACCACATATATATTATATATAATAGCTATGTGAACATCAAAAAAAAAATTTCAAGTCTCTAACTTCAAAATTGTCTGAGTTATGGTGAAATATTGAAATCGAATTTGTCAAAATTTCAATTTTCGTGAAAAATGCCGTTTTTTCGTCGTTTTTTCTACTGCTTAGGGTCAATTTTGAAAAATTCGAAAAATAACCTAAATAAAGTACCCACTATACATCAACTTTCAACCGGAAACATATGCTATTTGTGATAATCGGAGCATTTTTTTGTATAGTATAAATGTCTTCATACTTAAAAAAAAAAAGACACATATTATTGTAAAACCAATACATTCTTCGCTACGCTCAGAATCTAAAAAATTGAGACTTTTGATTTTTTTTATATTTTGATAAGAAGTTAAGTAATATGTAAGTATACGTCAGTAAAATTTTCAGACCTGAATGCCCAAAATTGCCAATTTTATCAAACATTATATACATAACCACGAGAATTTTACGAAATATTCAAAGTCCGATATTTTGTAGAAAAATTAACGTAACGGTTCTAAAATTGTATCACATATTACTATAATATTAAACACCCAATATAATATTCATGTCTCTAACTTTAACATTTCTTGAGTTATCGTGAAATATTGAAATCGAATTCGTCGGAATTTCAGTTTTCGTGAAAAATGCCGATTTATCTTTTTTTGGTAGTTTTTTCTATCGCATAGGCTCAATTTTGAGAAATTTGAAATATTACCAAATACATTTTCTTTCCAACCGGAAACATTATGCTATTTGTGAAAATCGGAGCATTATTTCAGGTAATAAAATTGTATTAAAAAAAAAGACACACATCATTGTAAAACCAATACATTTTTAACTTGGCTCAAAATCAAATACGTATATTAAACGAAATTATGATGTTTATTATTTATTACTTAAATCACTATAAACTAATATATTGTTTATTATTTAAAAAGGGCTTGTAGATCAATTACAGAACGAATATTCAAATTTTGGTTATGGAATGATCTGATATTTAAAATAAGTGGAAGTGGAAGATCATTTAACAAATCAATTCAATTGCTTCATAATTTTACTGATAATGTTTGTATATAATATAATTATAATAAAATAAGACCTAAAAAATGAAATAAAATAGTACTAAAACCGTAGAACTGAACCTTAATTTTTATTAAATATTGGTTAAGAATACATAAATTATATCCTCTTTATTAATGTATTAAGTACCTAGGTATTTTAAAAACATAAAATTTTAATTATTGTTTAATATTAACGTATTTATTAATTAATTAGGTAATTAAAAATAAACGAATACTTATAAATAACTCTAGAAACCACAAACCTGAGATTAAATACGCAGGTAGGATAAATACGTAATGAAATGCATTATCTTTCTTAGTAGTTATTATAACCATACAATATTGTTATTTAGGAAAACATCAGAATAAATCATTCTTGGATATACTACTTCATGATTTAAATAAATTTACGGACAAAGACATTCAAGAAGAAGTAGACACTTTTCTATTTGAAGGGCATGATACATCATCCATTTCTATGATTATGACTTTAATTTTATTAGGGTTGCATCCAGATATACAAGTAAAAATTGTATTTCATTTAATATAAATCAATTATTTTTAAAAATAAATTTAGGAAAAAGCCAGGGATGAATTGTGTAGAATTTTCGAAGACTCAGATAGAGATGCAACGATGGAAGATCTAAATGCTATGAAATATTTAGAAGTAATAATAAAAGAATCACTACGACTTTATCCAAGCGTGCCAGCCATTACAAGACAACTACAAACAACATTAAACATCAGTAAATCACAAAAATAAATTACATAAAAATCATAATTTTAAAATTAAGTATTAAACCACAAAAAATTAACACCGAATCATCTTTAGATATTATATATAAAATATATTTTTAATATAAAAATAATACAACAAATTTAATCATTATTATTATTATTATTATTATTATTATTATTATTATTATTATTATTATTATTATTATTATTATTATTATTATTATTATTATTATTATTATTATTATTATTATTATTATTATTATTATTATTATTGTTATTATTATTATCATTATTATTATTATTATTATTATTATTATTATTATTATTATTATTATTGTTATTATTATATTTATT
>JAIUCT010000013.1:7911737-7926583 GCA_021307375.1 Tetraneura akinire | reverse complement strand
TATTATTATTATTATTATTATTATTATTATTATTATTATATTTATTTGTTTAAATATTGTTACATTTAGCAAACTTCAGTATTCCTCCAATGACAACTGTATTTATAATGCCATATGCTTTACACCGTAGTGAAGAAATATATTACAACGCTGAAGAATTCATCCCTGAAAGGTTTTTTGATGAAGATATGAAATCTAAGTTTCTTTTTGGATATTTACCATTTAGTGCTGGACCAAGAAACTGCATTGGTAAAATTATGCATTTTGTTTTTAAAAACAAAATTAAATTTTATTCATATTATAATTTTTTTTATTATTTATTTAAATTCTAATTTAATTCAGCTTATTTAATGAAAAATTAATACATAGGTACCTATAATTTATTACAACCAGGATAAATCTGTTTAGGACAAAAATATGCTATGAATCAAATGAAAACAGTCATATCAACTATATTGCGACAGACGAGAATTGAAACGTTGGGAAACAAAAACGACATCAAAATAAGTATGCAATTAATAACTAGAATAGAGTCCCTTCCAAAAGTAAGATTTTATAAAATACAATAAAGCAATTTATTAAGTAAATACAATATAATTAATAAATGATATTATACATTTATAAGTATATATTAAATACCTGTATGTGTTATTATTTTCATATTTATATTAAGTGAATTAAAGGTAAAGTATTTAAATAGGTATATTATTAAAACTAAATTGTGTAATATTAATGTAAAATTTTGTAAACTATTAAAATATAATTATTAATTAATTGTGACATTGGTGTTATACTATATAATTATATGCATGTATAGTCTGTACACTAATGATTAATATTTGGTGCTAAATCATTTAAATTTAGATTATTAAGCTGATTTTAAAAATCTGATAAATTTGTTTAAATAAATATTAACATATTATTTTAATAATAACCTTGAAAAACTTAATTCATTCCTTATTTTTATTTCATTTTTTTTTCTTTTCTGGTTTTCTCTTTGTTTTATGACACTGGAATTATTAAATTTATTAAAATAATTTATTTTTAATATTTTATTTCATATTTCAATGCATAATCAAATCTAAGCAAATTTTAATTATTTAAATAGTAAAATTTTACTAAAATAATACGTGCGTTTATATTCTTGACGGAGAGAAGTCTCTATATTATATTTATTAACTAAATAACAAATATTACGTTCACACCTACCGAGATCCCACCTCCATAATAAACTATCGTCCTTTAAAAATTGTAGAAGGTGTATTCAGTATATACATGTCTAGAGAGCAATTCAAAACATGTATACAATCACATTACTATTTAGTATCGAATAGGTACTTCATTAATCGCGCTTTATTTATTCGCATTCAAATTCTCACATTAATTTCTATTATATTTCAATAAACACGTTCATTACTAAGTATAATATTAAGGTTTTAAAATTATTTTATTATTCATGATCAATAAAAATGTTGGAATTAAATTTATACCCACTAATATTAATATTACTTATATTTTCAATATTTTATATAATATTTTCACATTTACAAAACCGACTGCAAATTCATCAACTCTCATCGGACATACCATCTGTAACAAATAACATTTGGAGTACAATCCAATTCTCTTTAAATCTAGGAATGAAAAAACCAATAGGTAAAAATTAATTAATATTATTATTATTAATCGCTAATTATAATGTAATAGGTACTTATTTTAACAGCGGATAATAAAATATGGGAATTTTCCATTCAAAACTTTTATTTGTAAAAACAGACGGTAGGTCAGGCTAAAATCCAAAATTAGTTAAAAAAAAAAAAAAACAGATTAATTTCTATTATACAAATAATTTAAAACATTAATGTTCTTTATTATATATAAACAACTTCGGCGAGTGAAACTATATATCAATATTAGATATAACATATAAAAACCAAAATTGAAAAGTAATTTTTCAAAACGTATTATTTCCATTTCTACAAATGTTGAGAGAACACGTTGTTGAATATTTCCTTAGTTAAAAATAGAAAGCAAATTTCAGTTTTCTTAAAAAATGCTGTATTTTTGTTAATTTTAAGTTGTTTTTCCTATTGCATTATGTCAATTTTGAGAAATTCGTAAAATGACCTAAATAAAGTAGCAACTAAATCCACTTTTCAGCTGGAAACTAGAGCTCTGCACGGTTCGTATTTTCACAGACCGGACTGGACCTGTAAAGTAAAATTAGAACCAGGACCGGATGGACCGATTAAATAAATATGAAATCGGACCGAGACCGGACCAATAATTTAAAATTATTTAAAAGAAGACCGAGACCGGACCGATAATTTAAAATTCCTTAAAAAAAGACCGGGACCGGACCGATAATTTAAAATTCCTTAAAAGAAGACCGAGACCGGTGTGACCATCGATTTATACTCCCAGTAAATTTAATTATATATTTTAAGTAAATTTAAGTAGATTTTAAAAATTGCTGGGAGTAATTTTTAACTAAGGTTAATAGGCGATTTTTACTCCCCAGAAAATTTAACTGGAGAGTAAAAATTGCCGGGAGTAAATATTAACTAAGGTTAACAGGAGATTTTTACTCCTCAAACAATTTTACTGTAATTCACACATTTGATAATTATTATTGTTTATTTGTCAATTACACAATAAAAATAATATTATATAGTAGGTATATTTAGTGTTTAAAAATTTCATGAAATTTAACTTTTTGAAATATTTCAAAACGTTGAAATATTTCAATTTTTATTATTTATCGTATTTATTTAAATTAGTTATGTGTTTAAACAATAAAAGATTTATTATTTAAACAGTTTTTCTCGTGTAAATTGTACATTACGATGATAATTATTACTAATTAGGTATTTATATTAAATATTTCATAAAATAATAAAACTATTTATGACAATTTTTTATTTTTAACTGGAAACAACAACATAATTATTCTAAATAAAAATATTCATAGGTACTATTTTTAATAGTTATAATATTTAATAAATAATAATATATTATAAAATAATATTATAAATAATAATATAAAATATTAAAAAAATAAAATAAATAAATATTGCTCTAAACATAGCCATCTTGCTGGTTATCAGTTAAATAGTCTAACATGGTCTTCCAAATAAGCAAAATATTTTCTTTAGGCTAAACAGCGCGAAAAACACATCTTATTGAACGGATTTTAATTTAGTATAAAATCAAAAATATTTAAATAATATATATTTGCTTATTAAAATTATTAAATAATTAAAAAATATTAAAAAAAAATTACAAATTTATTCTGGATCATCATAGTATTTATGTGAGAAACAGTTAGAAACGACATATAACTTGAAATTTTCAATACGAAAATAACATGATAAAATAACGAATACGAATACTGATCGAAAAATACTCTATAATGAAATTATTACCTAGGTACTACTTAGATAAGATATCGAATCGTCGTTTGATGTCAAAGGCGTACAATAAAGAGACCTAATTGTACAGCATATGCATAAGTATCATAAAATACTAAAATAAAAACGGAAATTCTTCAAAAATACGTATATTTATTTGTAAAATATTTAAAAATATTTAAAATAAAATTAGCATCAGATTACTTGAAATTAAATGAAACGTATACATAAATCGCTTTTATAATTTTTAATATTATATTTTTAGTTTTTATCAAATAAGAATTAATAAAACTCTGTAGCAAATCAAAACATAATATTAGACCATAAATATTTCGCGTGGTATTTTAAATTACTATAAATGATTACTCTATAGTAAAATATATCAAAGAGTAAAAACCACCAACTAACTCAACTAGTAGTGATTATCGATAATTTTTACTCCCTCATTAAATAATAATAACCTAAATTCGCCTGCTACTTTTGTTTATTATTACTCCCGGCGATTTTTACTCCCCCATTAGAATTTTTCGGGGAGTAAAATTCGCCTGCTACTTTTGTTTATTATTATTCCCGGCGATTTTTACTTCCCCAGTAGAATTATTCGGGGAGTAAAATTCGTCTGTTACACCGGACCGATAAATTAAATTATTACTGATTAAGTCTATTACATCAGAATATATTTATGAATTATTATAATTTGTTGTTTTATTGATTAAATATATTATAGTCGGGCTCACGAAAAGTGAGCGCTGACTCCAGCGAACCACAACGGCCGTTTTACATCAGTGATAACCAAAACAATTTGGCGCGTTTTTTTTAAATGTTTGATATACGTATTTTATTATATCATCATTCAACATACATATTAAAATTTGTTATATTTTTACAAATGTTATGATCATAAGAGACACACCACAAGCGTCGGCAGTTATTTTTTATGTCTGTTTAAAATGTTTTTTTAAAACCTCATCATTCGAATTAGCCAGATCTTTGAAATAATTATGACACATAAATTTTTGATGACACACATGAAAAATAACTTTTTTGGTTTGACTACGTGTATAATTAATTTTAAAAGACATTTTAATGTTTAAGAATTCAAAAACAAAATTAATTTAACAAAATATACGTTTATAAATTGAAACGCTTTAAATCAAAAAATCTGAGAACCACTGGATCCGAAAATATTTGATCACCACCGATCGGCCGCCTGCGCTCACTTTTCGTGAGCCCGACTATAGTACCTATTATTGCTTATTTTTCTAATCGTAGAAGACTAAATATAGTAAATTTATTATTCACAATGGCACATGCCGCTAACAATTAAACACACATATTTAAATGTGTTTATTCGCACTGGTAAAATCGAACCGCGGATAGCCGCGGGCGACCGCTCGGAATCAAACGCTGTTCGACCGCTGGCGGTTGCTGCTTACAATATTATAATATTATAGCTAGCGAGTAGCGAGAGCGGTCGACCGCTCTGAAATTGAACAAGTTTGATTCTTAGCGGTCGCCCGCGGCTTGGTTTTGCCAGTGTGAATAAACACATTTAAATACGTGTGTTTAATTGTAAGGCGGCGACCGCCGCGATTTTAAAACCGCGTTTGATTCCGAGCGGTCGCCCGCGGCTATCCGCGGTTTGGTTTTACCAGTGTGAATAAACACATTTAAATACGTGTGTTTAATTGTTAGCGGCGACCGCGCGATTTTAAAACCGCGACCGCCAGCGGTCGAAAACCGCTTGTGTGAAAGCAGCTTTACAAAATGCTGTATTTTTGTTAATTTTAAATAGTTTTTCCTATCGCATTGTGTCAATTTTGAGAAATTCGTAAAATGACCTAAATAGAGTAGCAACTAAATCCAATTTTCAGCTGGAAACATACGCTATTCGTGAAAGTCTGAACATAATTTCTGGCCAAAAAGTTGTGTATATATCGAAAAATAAAAGTAAAAATAAAACAGATTTTATTTCGAAACCAATACATTTTTCACTTCCCTCAAAATCTAAAATATTTATTAATTATACTATTATTTCATTCCAGTTTACATACATATTCAGGATATTAACATTATTATATACTTGATTTATTAATAAAATAAAATAATTTCTAATGAAAATGTCATAAAAAAATGTTTTTTTTTTTCATAATTAATAATAAGATTTAAATATAATTTTATAAAATACACATATTACTTAATTTAATACTTTTAATAATTATTAATAATATTATAAATTGTATGTTTTATAAATTATCTATTGTTTAGTACTTAGATATTTTAAATTGATAATTAAATATTTGACGTTGTTCAAAGTTTTAAAAAAAACTAAATTATACATTCAAAATTAGCAAAGTGATATAATATAAATTTAAAAAATTATTATTGTTATCAATTAACATTTTTTACCTTATTCGACTATAAATAAATTAGGTATATAAATAAAATCAATAAAAAATCTATAATCGAACTTTATAAATACATTTATATTATATAGAATTAATCAAAATTAAATATTTTTCACTTATTTTTAGAATTTTTACCATTTTTCATGGAGTTAGTTAAAAAAAATGGGCCAATAATACATTTTAACCTTCTCGGAAAATCTCATATTATATTAAATGATCCAGATGATATAAAAGTAAGTCAGCTAATAAAAGTTATTTTAATAATTGTATGTCCTGTTATAAAATGGTAAGTACTATGTAATAATTGTTAAATAATACATTTATTGCTTAGGTACGTTTAGATCTCTTTATTATGATTAAACCATTTTTAATCGTATAATATTATTGCCTTTCTTTCACTAGAGGTGAAAAAGGTATATTATACATTATACTTATTCCCATTATATTATTAAATTGACATAATATCCCAATTATGTAGTATATAATAGTAATATTAGTGAGTAGTTATATAATTAGAAAATTAAACAAAGACATTTATTTTTTTTTTATTTTACGTCGTTTTTTACTTAATTCATTTTAAATACATTATATTGTAGAAGGCAAAAATCATATTAGCTATTATTAATTAATGTTATGATAAAATAACTGATTCCTAATTACAAGATGCGCATTAACGCATTGCCTAAATAGTGAATTCAACGAATCTGGTAGATAATAAATTATAAAACACTGAAAACAACAAAATAATGAGGATAATATTAAAACAATTTTACATGCCATGATAAAATGTTAGTACATAATTAATATTTTTATAATTCCTGCAAGAAATAAAAAAAATCCAATTATCCACATTTTAATTAAATTCTGATGCACCTCATTAACACTGACTATCTATTAATTTTACATAACGAAATATTTAAAAAAACTATTGTTGTATGAGGTTATTCAATTTCAGAACATATTTAGGTCCATTAGCAAAATAATAATTTTAATAAATCGACGATCATTTTTGCGAATAAGGTACAATAAATATGAGTTGCCTTATATTTAAATATTATGAATTAAAATACATAATGATTATGAAATTAATGTATCAAAGATTGTTTCTATTTCTAGATCCTCTTATCCAGTACAGAATATATTAAAAAAGGTTTCCAGTATGAAATGCTCAAGCCATGGCTACACGATGGACTATTATTGAGTTCTGGTAAATTAATTATTTTTTTTAAAAAGAGTATTAATAATTACATAATATTCAGAGTTGTTTTTAGAAATTTAGCATCTAAAGTATAAAAAAAAACGCTCCTTCCCAACATAAATTTATTTATTATTAATAAGTATATAATATGTAAAAAAATTTACCACTCGGGAGGCCGAGAAACTAGGCTCCCTAACCCCCTCTAAATACGTTACTGATAATATTACAAAATATAAATTTTCTTATTTCACAGGTTCAAAATGGCATAATCGTCGTAAATTACTTGTTAATGCTTTTCATTTCAAATGTTTGAAGATGTACAACATATCGGTCAATAAACATTCTAAAATTTTAGTCAATAAATTATTAGAATCATCGGAAAACAAAGATATTTCTATTATAGAATTCATGTCATTATGTACTTTAGATATAATTTGTGGTAATTGACATTTATTGATTATATAATATATTAGATATTCAATATTATACTATATTATATTTCTTTACAATTTCAGAAACAATTATGGGAACTGAAATGAATGCTCAAGAAGGTAAATCAATTCAATATGTTAGTTCAATAAAAAAGTAAGAATACATTTGTAATATATTATATTAAATATATATATGTATACTTATATAATATTTTTTTTTTTTTTTAAATGAAGAAATTATTATGAATTTATTTTTTATTATAAACAATAATTATTAAATAAATAATTTCTTAATAAAATGAAATATAAAGTTATAAACTTATAAATATCCAACTGATTGTAAAATATATAAATAACTATAGTGAACTATTAAAAATTAAAAACAATTAATATTATCATTATATTATAATTATTATAATTATCATTTTATGATATTTGTTAAAAACAATAATTATAAAAAGCAAAGGAAGGATACTCTTGGCCCTTGCCGAAGGGATATAGGTGTGCAAATCATAGTGCATAATTTTAATTTGAACTAGAATACAATGATAAACCCGTGCATTCGAAAAAATGATTCTGACCGAAGATAAAAACAAAAAAACAAAAAAAAAAACAAAAAAAACATCAAAGACAAAGTCACACATCATTGTGAAGCCAATACGCTCAGAATCTAAAATAAATAATATCTTAATTAAATTAAATATAAAGTTATAAATATCCTACTGATTATAAAATATATAAATAACTATAGTGCACTATTAAAAATTAAAAACAATTATAAAAATTTTCATATATCGTTATTTGTAATATTCATTAAAAGGGCATGCAGATCAATTATTGACCGAATTTTCAAATTTTGGCTATGGAATGATAAGATTTTTAATATTAGCAGATGTGGTCGTACATTTTATGAATCAATCAATGTACTACATGAGTTCAGTAATAAAGTTTGTATCACTTAATTAATTATATAATGTTACATCATTTATATTATACCTTTACATTAATTATTATATTTTATTATACAAGTAGGAATGTCCATATAAAATATACAAATACCTATAAATACAATAGGAATAACACACTTTTCCAACAATATTATATAAGACTCATGCATATTTACTCTTCGAGTTACTAGTTTACTACACATTACCATTACTAACCATATAGCTACTTTACTCGATGTATTCAGAAGTGTCACTAAGAAAGTAAGAAGTATTGTAATTTGATAAAAATTTGTGGAAAAATGGAAGGGTATAACGGCAATAACTACAAATTAAAAACAAATATAAACGATTGTAGTTTTACATTCGCTGCAAAACCCGGAGTAACATATTAGTTGTTAGGTACAAATACTTAATACAAGTAGGTACTTAGTACACAATATATAGGTATAAGGTAATATAAAATTGTATTTTTCACCAGTGAATGAATTATGCTACTAATTTTGTGGCAAAATAATATTGCGTTATAGGTGGGCTAGACACAGTTATGTTTACAAACTTTACAGTTATGAGAATTCATTTCTTTAGTTATTATTAAACACATCCTAAAAAATATCTCTTAAAGTAAAATATCTCTAAGAATTATACAGCATTACAAACACTGTTGGTCGTACTAACGAAGTGTTACTGAATAACTTAAAACTTGAAGTTCTATTTTATTGTAAAGTGCTCTTCCCGCGTGTATCTAAATAGTTAAATAGATTATCTTTTTTTTAATGATATTTAATAATAATTTTTTCGTTTATATTCTATATAGCTCATATATCTGCACAATGTGAAAGATGCACCCTACAATAAGTAATTCCATCAATCCTTCCTTTTAAACACAAAATATATTAGGTAAATAATAAAATACTACATGTTATAACAAGAATATTTACTAATAATATAATTTATCGAATTAAAATGAAAACTTTTGAACTTATATATCAGTTTAGTACTATAATATTTATTGCTACCAATTAAGTAATATATAAATGTAAAAATTATATATTTTTTTTTATCTAAGGTTATTAAAAAAAAACGAATGACCAAAAGTAATTCAGAAAATCAAAATGAACAAAGAAATACTACACTTGGTATATTCATTTATAATTTAATTTTTTTTATAAATAATAACCTCAAATTATAATATACTTTGTATTCACAAAAATAATTCAGGAATAAAAAAAAGAGGATCATTCATCGATATTTTACTTCATTTATTAGAAGACGATCCTGATCATATGACCGATAAAGACATTCGTGAAGAAGTATATACTTTCCTTTTTGCGGGCCATGATACCACAACTATATCATTGTCATTGACTATATTATTATTGGGAATTTATGAAAGTATTCAAGTAAGATTATCGTAGAGATTTAAGAATTCTATGTAGAATAAAATAAAATAAATTTGGTAATTATAATCATTATCTTAGGATAGAGTCCGGGATGAAATTTTTGAAATATTTGGCGACTCTGATAGAGATATAACAATGGAAGACTTGAATGCCATGCGATATTTAGAAGCAGTAATAAAAGAATCACTTCGATTATATCCTAGTGTACCCGGTATTTCAAGAATGCTAGAAAACACATTAAAGATTAGTGAGCAACTTTTAATAATTAATTGTAATGGTATTTAATTTTTACACAGTTATATAATATAATACATATTAAATATAATAATATCACTATAATTATGGAATTCTTTATCACGATGTATATGCGGTGAAATTTTCTTTTCTGCTTTAATAGATATATATATATATGTTGTAATTAATATTTTTTTTTTAAATCAATATCACATAATTCATTTAATATATTAATTGAGAATCCTAAATTTGTTGACGCCGATAGGACATTTCCAAAATTTCAAAGTCATTTATGAAATCTTGTTCATTAAATATAATATCTAATTAATTTAATTTCCTGATTACACTATTTAGAAAATTACAGCATACCTCCGACGACAATTATAATAATATTTCCTTATATTTTACATCGCAATGAAGAAATTTATTCAAGTCCCGAAGAATTCATTCCAGATAGGTTCTTGGACGAGGAAAATAAATCCAAATTTCTACATAGTTATATACCGTTTAGTGCTGGACCAAGAAATTGCATTGGTAATTTTATTATAATTAAATCATTTTAATTTTCTTTTTTATAAATTAAAATTTAACAGTATTTTTAAAAATCAATGACAGAAAAATTATTATTTAGGACAAAAATTTGCAATGAATGAAATGAAAACAATCTTATCAACAATTTTACGGAAAATAAAAATAAAAACATTTGGAAACATTGATGATATTAAAATAAGTACGCATTTAGTGTTAAAATTAGAATCTGTTCCAAAGGTTAGATTTTATAAAATTTAAATATTTAAATGCACATTTAATATTATTTTTACTTATATAACAATTATATTGATTAATTATATTTTGAACAATAATATTAAAAATTTCCCAATAAATATAATATACTCGTATAGTGGTGAACGCACGAAAAAATTTCGGGGGGGGGGAGGTTAACACTTAATTACTATATATACTTTTGTATTTATTTATTATTATATATATATATACTTTTATAATTTATAATTATTAATTTTAAATTATATTATAAAACAATATCCATACATCTTGGTACTTTTACCATTATATCAATGACCTCTCCATAAGTCACCTTCATCTCTCTATATAGGTTTAATAGCATCAATCCGTTCAATCGCTCCTCACTAGTTTTGTTGCGCAGATACGTTTTCAATCTGCGAAGACAAGGGAAAGACCGTTCACTTGAAGCTACAGAAACGGGAAGAGTTGCACCGAACAGCAAAAATCGGTATATTGATTGATACAATATAGAATCGCAATAGTTGAGAGCATCAATAATGACCGTTTATCCTTTGACATATTTAAGCAGCAGTGCCTGTATCAATAATGCATTTTATGTTTTATTATGGATCACAAAATACATTTTTATACATAAGATATAAATTGTTACCTGCGCCCAGTGCCGCAACTTGCTATTGGTAGGCCCCAATGCAAGACAGAATTATGGGCCCCCCTTTTTTCTAAGCAATATATTAGTATTTGATATTTTTAATCCCTTTCTCCTGTGGTATATTCGTATATTATATATTCAATAAATAAATTTGGGTGGATTTATAGATTATAGGTATAAGTGTCTAAAAAGGGTCGAATTTGTTACCAAAATTACCACATATATATAATTCTTATGTGAATAATCAATAAAATTTTCAAGTCTCTAACTTCAAAATTGCCCGAGTTATCGTGAAATATTGAAATCGAATTCGTCGAAATTTCAGTTATCATGAAAAATGACGGTTTTTCGTCGTTTATTCTACCATTTAAGGTCAATTTTGAGAAATTCGAAAAATGACCTAAATAAATTACCAACTACTTCCACTTTCCAATTTCTTATTAGTTAATTCTATATTTTCGAGTGTTTTTCTATTCAATTAAAACATGTTCGATTATATAATATAATATTATGTTTATGTATATTGTATACGTATTATGTCTATGACTATGGCATCAATCGATTATGGACGGAAAATATATCATAAGTATAACTATTAAGTGATATTTGGATGACAACAATTTCAAGTTTCTTTTTTTTTATTTTATGAATAAAATTTATAAATAATAATATAATATTATAATATTACTTTTAACATGGGGCCCCTATCTAAAAATAAATCTCTGGTCAGGGAATGCAATGCATACCCAGCGTCCCCTATTGTTGCGGCACTGCCTGCGCCACATCGTCATCTCTGTTATAAAATCGTCAGTAGATCCCTTTTAATCATTTGGCCATTCTTTTGTAAAAGTATTTACCAATTATGTTATTTTAAACGAAGAAAATATCTCAGACGAATTTTTTTTTTAAATACCATTATTGAGTTAATAAAAAATAATGAGTTTAAAATTACTTTTCATAAATATATTATAATAATAAAATTAATAATATATAAAGCCAAAATACAACAAATATTTTTCTCGAAAAACAAAAAGAAACGCGTCCGGTGAAACGCACGGTATGTCACCCATAGTATAATGTAATATGTTCCGTTTACACGTCCCGCTGGTGGGTGCGCAACATGCTGCTGTCAGTGCCGCAACTTGTTATTGGTAGACCCCAATACATGATGATATATATCATTATTATTTTAAACACATATAAAAAAATTCGAGCCTTGGAATTTTTCTAATATTTTGATATCATGTTAAGTAATATGTAAGTATACTTCAGTAAAATGTACATATCTAAATGCCCAAAATTGCCAATTTTATCATTCATTATATACATAAAAACGAGAATTTTACAAAATATTCAAGTCCTATATTTTGTAGAAAAATTAACGTAACGGTTTTAATACGTTACTACATATATATAGTACCTATGTGAACACCCAATAATATTTTCAAGTCTCTAACTTAAGAATTATGCGAGTTATCGTGATTTGACCGATCGTCAAATATTGAAATTGAATTCGTCGAAATTTCAACTTTCATGAAAATTGCCGTTTTCTCGTCATTTTTTTTGTCGTTTTTTCTACCGCTTAGGGTCAATTTTGAGAAATTTGAAAAATGATCTAAATAAAGTACCAACTATATTCACTTTCCAATCGGAAAAATATGCTATTCGTGAAAATCGGAGCATCATTTAGAGTGGTAATAAAAGTGTCTACAGAATAAAATAAAAAAAAAAAAAATTAAAATCACACATCATTGTAAAACCAATGATTCGCTCAAAATCTAAAATATGAATCACCACCATAGTTCTGGGGAGAGGTCCAGTTCCCTTGGACCCCCCGTAAATATGGTACTGATCACAGTAATCGTAATTATTTATATTTTGTACTATGTCTACTAAACTCTGCACAATATTAATATAATTATTTATATAACTATAACATTGTAAAATTAATATTAAGCTTAAAAGAGTGACTTCATGTATGGTTAAGAACTCAGATTAAAATTGACAATTAATTATATAAAAAATAAAAATAATATGTCAATAATTCTAAGAATTAATTTTCAATAAACAAACACACAATTTATTATTATATCTACAACAATTGCAATTAAAAATATTTTATTCTCTAATAGAATATAAAAAACCATGGAAACATGTAAATTTTAATGAGTACATATTTACTTAGATATCATTATACGTGTGAATGTGTGATACAATTTTGTACAAATACTTTGATTTTTAAATATAAAATATAAAGACACATTTTACTAAGTATATCACAAATTATTAAATGATTAATATATTTAATAAGTGTTTTCATCCTACTGACCTTCTCTCAGGTACATTTTTTACAAATTAAATGATTATTGATTATTAAATATTAAATGAATATTTTTCAATATAAAATACCATCATCATTATCACTGCATATTATATTTTGTGTAAACTAATATTTATTTTCAAATATTACATAAAAAAGATGAGCTGATACTCCTGCCGCACAGGATACAGGGGTGCGGATCATAGCGTTTAATTTTACTTAGAATTTGAATGCAATGATAAACCATTGCATTCGAAAAAACGATTCTGAGCGAAGTTCAGTCAGATTATAATTTTCGTTTGAACTAAAAATATCAAGAATAATCAAAATATCAGTGTTTGTTTAACACTGATGATGAAAACATTGTTTTCGAAATACGTATTTGTTGAAATAAAAACAAATTTTTTGTAGACATTGGGTATTTTTATTTAATAAAAATATCAACTTAAAATAGCTATAAAAAAAAATTGAGATAAGGGATTTTTCTAATATTTGAGTATGATGTTATGTAATATGTAAGTATACGTCAGTAAAATTTTCAGACCCTAATACCAAAAATTGCTAATTTTATCAAACATTATATACGTAAAAACGAGAAATTTACGAAATATTCGAAGTCCTATATTTAGTAAAAAAATTTAAAAAACGATTCCAAAATTTTACCACATATATATAATAGCTATGTGAATACCCAAAAAAATTTTCAAGTCTCTAACTTAAAAATTGCCCGAGTTATCGTGAATTATAGAAATTGAATTCGTCAAAATTTCATTTTTCGTAAAAAATGCCGTTTTTTCGTCATTTCTTCGAAGTTTTTTCTACCGCTTATAGTCAATTTTGAGAAATTCGAAAAACGACCCAAATAAAGTACTAAGTAAATCCACTTTGCTACCGGAAACATACCCTATTCATGAAAATCGAAGTGTTATTTCAGGTAGTATTTTTGTACACAGACATAAAAAAAAAAAACAAAAAAAAATCACACATCATTGTAAAAACAATACATTCTTCGCTTCGCTCAGAATCTAACATCGGCATTTTCACGAAAACTGAAATTCCGACGAATTCGATTTCAATATTTCAC